>JABMCL010003257.1:175000-177500 GCA_018857735.1 Alviniconcha marisindica | reverse complement strand
TTCTGTGGGCTTTAAGCACCATGTCTACTAATGACTAGCTCCACACAGAGCGTAATGAATATTCACCGAAGTGGTTACAACGCTATTCTAGCTGTTGGACACGGCTGGTGCCACGTGAAACTGTCGCTGCCGTCTCGGCGCCAGTTCAGCGTACACCATACGAGCATACCCTAGCTACAGTCGTCACTTGATTCGAAAGCCATGCACATACAGTAGGGTGCATGTGTGTTTAACTGTAACACACCACCTACACTGGTTTTGGCAGAATGGCCGGATCTTTTACGTGCTACTGCGGTAACACTGAGCTGGAACGGATATCGCCATTTGTAAAAGCCGTCAGCACAAAAGGTTGACCCTAGGGAGAAAATTATCCTGCCACTTCTGCTGTGGCTCGAACCCCAGACCTTACGATCACAAGTCCCGGGCTCTAACCGCTCAGCCATCAACGCTTCCCACGAGCCCTATGTGTGTACATCAAAACTCAACGATATTAACATGCACAAATTTGTCGTCACTATTTGTCGCCCCCCCCCCCCCCCCACCCCGCCCAAACACCCCCCAAAACACACACACACGTCACACACACACACACACACCACCACACACACCACACCACACACACTCCCCCACACCCCACACACCACACACACACACACACACACCAACACACACAAACCACACACACACACACACACACACACACACCACACACACACCACACACCTCACACACACACACACACACACACACACACACACACACACACCACACACACCCCACACACCACACACACACACACACACACCACACACCAACACACACAACACACACTACACACAACAACACACACACAACACACACACACAAAACACACACCACACCCCCACTCCCCCGCACGCACGCACGCACATACACACACACACACACACACACACACACACACAAAAAAGCCCCCACACACACCCCACACACACACACACACACAAAACCACACCACACACACACACACAAGCACCCACACAACACACACACACACACACACACACACACACACACACACACACACACAAAGCCGCACCACCGGACAGAGACAAACAGCCCATGACAATCCAATATCGCAGCCGGAGAGATAACAAATCCCTTCAAACAGTCGTCGACTGACCGATTAAACCGGTGCAACAATGTGGGCTCACCGAAAAAACACTCGGCAAACGGCCGGGAAGTTATGAATAGGACACAGCAACTGTCCCGTAATGGGAGCACTGAACCCAGATGCAAATCGAGCCATCTGATTGGCTGGCGTCAAGACAGGAAGCGTTGGTGCGCCTGCACTCTAGCGAAACTCCCAATCACAAACTGAGCTCCCCAAACCCAGTGCTATTTTGGGACAGGAATTTCCGTGTGGGGCTGGTGCGCGCTATGTCAAGTAGCACCGCAAGCTATACTTCTTGCTGAAGTAGTTTCGGTTGTTACTCACGAGACAGTGAAGAGATAAGCCGTTTGTCTCCATTTTCCGAGAACTGACTTGAACATTGGTGATGTAGACTTTAACATGACACATGACTAGACTGTGAAGTGACGAGATTTAGGGGTTCCGAGAAGGTTCTGTCAGCAAACACCGTGTGCTTTATTTTGAGCACTAGTCAGTCACTGACTGCGGTCGACGAAGGCGTTTCAGTTGGGGAACTTTGAGACTGACACACACACACACACAGACACACTGACACTCACTGACACGACACACAGGAACCTAGACAAGTACAACTGACCTAGACTCTTTCTCGGTCTCTCTCTTTCTCTCTGTGTGTGAATGTCTTGGTTATTAGTAGTACTGTAGCAACGGCAGATATGTGAGTCGGCCTTTGTGCTAATATCTTCACCGTTGAGAAATAAAGTTCAATTAATCAATCAATCAGTCTCTTTCTCCCTCCCCCCCCCCCCCCCCCCCCCACACACACACACAGAGTAATCAGCGGCCATGCTAACACCGCAGCATAGAGCATGGTTGTTTTGCGAGGTGCACATTGTACCTCAGTTCTTCTTCAGTTTGTGTGTCATGTGTGTGTGTGTGTGTGTGTGTGTGTGTGTGTGTGTGTGTGTGTGTGTGTGTGTGTGTGATGAGAGAGAGAGAGAGAGAGAGAGAGAGAGAGAGAGAGAGAGAGAGAGAGAGTTTTGCGTTTGTGTGTGTCAGTGTGTGTATGTGCACGGTGTGTGTGTTGTGTGTATGTGTGTGTGTGTGTGTGTGTGTGTGTGTGTGTGTGTGTGTGTGTGTGAGAGAGAGAGAGAGAGAGAGAGAGAGAGAGAGAGAGAGAGAGAGAGAGAGAGAGAGAGACTCCTCAGTGAGGTCGTCACTGAGACAAGTTGTTTCAGTTAGAGAGAGAGAGAGAGAGAGAGAGAGAGAGAGAGAGAGAGAGGTCGGTCCTCACAAAAGGCAAAAACTGTGTCAGTTAATCTCTGTCGCAATACAAACAAAGATTTCGTCGCCCGTTGCACACACTGA
>JABMCL010003257.1:165000-167500 GCA_018857735.1 Alviniconcha marisindica | reverse complement strand
CCGCGGCTCTCTCGTGACGAACGTATAACCGACATATCTGGAGCCCTCACTCATGAGATCGATAAGTGACACACTAAACACACCTGGAGCCTTCCTCAGTCTGCTCGATAACGCCGGACGCACAGCGGACACATACAGCGAGGCTAACCTGATCGATAAGTAACAAACGAGTCCCAAAACCCCTGCAAGTATAGACGTTACACCGCGTACGCGCACACGCGCACACGCGCACGCGCAGCACGTCAGTCAGGTGAAATAATTGACGAACACCAGCGTACGCGGCCACTAGCCACAGTTCCATCCAGTGTCCAAGGAACGCGAGGCACTAACATTTCTGGCTGCAAATGATTGACTGATTCTACACATCAATTTCTGAAGCGCCCAATCCCCCTGTGAACCATGGCTCAAAGTATAATACTAACAAGGATCGTTTGCATAGCGCGGTATCTCACTGATAAGAGTGAGCACACCGCGCTTCACGCAGTCAACAACATATTAATAAATCCTGTATAGGCTGAAAACAACAACAGAGACAAAAAAGGCAGGGGAGGTGGATGGGTTACAGCCCTAAGGTGAAGGTCATACCAGAACAAAAGCTGTAGTAAAGGTGAAGGACATACCAGAATGAAAGCAGTAGTAAAGGCGAAGGTCATAGCAGAACGAAAGCAGTAGTAAAGGTGAAGATCATAGCACAACGAAAGCTGTAGTAAAGGCGAAGGTCATAGCAGAACGAAAGCTGTAGTAAAGGCGACGGTCATACCAGAATGAAAGCAGTAGTAAAGGCGAAGGTCATACCAGAACGAAAGCAGTAGTAAAGGTGAAGATCATAGCACAACGAAAGCTGTAGTAAAGGCGAAGGTCATAGCAGAACGAAAGCTGTAGTAAAGGCGACGGTCATACGAGAACGAAAGCTGTAGTAAAGGCGATGGACATACGAGAACGAAAGCTGTAGTAAAGGCGAAGGTCATAGCAGAACGAAAGCTGTAGTAAAGGCGAAGGTCATAGCAGAACGAAAGCTGTAGTAAAGGCGACGGTCATACGAGAACGAAAGCTGTAGTAAAAGCGAAGGTCATAGCAGAACGAAAGCTGTAGTAAAGGCGAAGGTCATAGCAGAACGAAAGCTGTAGTAAAGGCGAAGGTCAGACCCGAACAAAAGCTGTAGTAAAGGGTGAAGGTCATACCAGAACAAAAGCTGTAGTAAAGGGTGAAGGTCATACCAGAACGAAAGCTGTAGTAAAGGCGTAGGTCATACAGAATGAAAGCTGTAGTAAAGGCGAAGGTTAGACCAGAACAAAAGCTGTAGTAAAGGGTGAAGGTCATACCAGAACGAAAGCTGTAGTAAAGGCGAAGGTCATACAGAACGAAAGCTGTAGTAAAGGCGAAGGTCATACCAGAACGAAAGCTGTAGTAATGGGTGAAGGTCATACCAGAACGAAAGCTGTAGTAATGGGCGAAGGTCATATCAGAACGAAAGCTGTAGTAAAGGCGAAGGTCATACCAGAACGAAAGCTGTAGTAAAGGCGAAGGTCATACCAGACGAAGCTGTAGTAAAGGCGAAGGTCATACCAGCACGAAGCTGTAGTAAAGGCGAAGGTCATACCAGACGAAGCTGTAGTAAAGGCGAAGGTCATACAGCACGAAGCTGTAGTAAAGGCGAAGGTCATACCAGCACGAAAGCTGTAGTAAAGGGATGGTCATACCAGCACAAAGCTGTAGTAAAGGCGAGGTCATACCAGCACGAAGCTGTAGTAAAGGCGATGGTCATACCAGCACGAAGCTGTAGTAAAGGCGATGGTCATACCAGCACGAAGCGTAGTAAAGGCGAAGGTCATACCAGCACAAGCTGTAGTAAAGGCGATGGTCATACCAGCACAAAAGCTGTAGTAAAGGCGATGGTCATACCAGCACAAAAGCTGTAGTAAAAGCGATGGTCATACCAGCACGAAGCTGTAGTAAAGGCGATGGTCATACCAGCAAGAAAGCTGCAGTCAGGGCCGAAGGTCATATCAGAACGAAAGCTGCGGTAAAAGGGTGAAAGGTTATTAAGAACAAAATCTGCAGTGAACTGCGGAGGTCATAATTATCAGACCAAAAGCTGCAGTAAATGACAAAGATCATAATCATCAGAACAAAAGCTGCAGTAAAATGACAAAGATCATAATCATTAGACCAAAAGCTGCAGTAAATGACAAAGATCATAATCATCAGAACAAAAGCTGCAGTAAATGACAAAGATCATAATCATCAGACCAAAAGCTGCAGTAAATGACAAAAGTCATAATCATCAGACCAAAATCTGCAGTAAATGACAAAGATCATAATCATCAGAACAAAAGCTGCAGTAAATGACAAATATCATAATCATCAGACCAAGAGCTGCAGTAAATGACAAAGATCATAATCATCAGAACAAAAGCTGCAGTAAATGACAAAGATCATAATCATCAGAACAAAAGCTGCAGTAAATGACAAAGATCATAATCATCAGAACAAAAGCTGC
>JABMCL010003257.1:155000-160000 GCA_018857735.1 Alviniconcha marisindica | reverse complement strand
GGGTGCAGCTTACGGAATGTGTATTACGTCATTACATTTTGTCGTTTTACACACGTTTTTGTAGACTCGGCCTACAAACAGTTGACAATGGCGTCGTCTCAGGCACGTAATCTGCTCAGGCCTAATAAAATTGTCGGGCGACTTAACTGATGATTTTGTGAATAATTTTATATCTTTCTTGCAATAAATCTCCGAACTGTGTAATGCGTACTTCACTATAGTGGATGAGAACGGTAGCTGCCGTCTACTAATAATGCTCGGCGATGGACCGAGGTGCAAGGAGTTGGGTGACAAATGTTTCTCAGCGTATTCATCCAATGTTACTACAGGAAATATTTCAGACACCATTTTCTAATAATAATAATAATAATGGGGAAGGGGGGGGGGGGGGGGGGGGAGAAAAAAAGAAAACCACTATCGGTCGCCCAAAACACACACGTTACGCAAACAGGTAGTACTTAGTAGAACGTGTCCACCAGAGACTGGAATGACCTGCCCCAGGAAGTCATTGAGGCCAAGACCATCGACACATTTGTGTGAAGGGCCTCCAGACTGCAGTAATCCCAAACACTTAAAAAAACAAAAACAATTGTTCTTGCTGCTAATCCTCCGTAAAGTGACAAAATAATCAACACGATGATTGCGATCGCTTCACTCACAAGAAGAAGAAGAAGAAGAAGAAGAAGAAGCACATGAAAGAATGCACTTATTAATATTAACACAAAAGAAGGCGGCACACAAAACAAAATACATGTCCCGTCCCGTGTTCTCTTGTTGTGTACATATTACCAGTAATTCTTTTCAGTTCTTTCATTCTTACCATCAGTAACTACTTCTAGAGCCATTGTTTCCTTCCACTCTTCCTTCTCCTTTCTATAATGTTGCGTCAAATTATTGATATCGCAATGACGTCAAAATGATTTTGCCATCATTAGGGTGGCTTGAGGGAAATTCGTCCACTCGCTCGGTTGGGGGAACTTCTGCCACCCAAACACCTTGTGAACTGCACTCAGTTCTACGCATCAACCCCTACAATTGAACTTTTCCCAACTGTAACATCAGCTTCATAAGAGATCAGTCCACAAACAAAACAACAAAGATTAGTGACTGTTACAAGTAGCGTATGGGAAAACATGTCCTATTTTGGGAGCCTTGCTATTCGCTTGGCAACAAAACCATAGTGTGGGTTGTACGAAAAGTAAGAAAAGATTATCGAATCTGGTTCTACACATCAATCGAAAGCTGATGAATCGATACACGTCACTTATTTTTAGCAAAAACAAAACAAAACAAAAAACAACAACAACAACAACAACAAAAACATTCACACAAAGTGAAAAGTAAATTTTCAAGGTGGACGAATTTCCCCCAACATAAATTATGCTTGGGGGAACTTCGCCCACAACACATGGGGGAAACTCGCCCTTTTTGTTTACCCTTTGCTTTTAGGCCTAATGCATCGACGAAAAGCACCTTTATCAAGCAACAGACAAATAACAAACAAACTGATAAACGATGAAATGAAAGAACTTTGTCAACTTTGTGGGACAAGAGTTAGGCTTTCGGAAATGAAGCATGTGTTGGTCGGGTTTATACTGCTGAGTTTACTCCAGGTGTTCCACATTTATGCTGAAAAAGTTCACATTTCAGTCTTTCTAAAAACACTGAACTTCCTACTAGTTTGGACGTCTTTCTTAGCCTTTTCCCTTCGTTGAGTGTGTTCTCTTTATGTTTAAAAGAAGTTCCCTCAACGTGGTCGAAATTACCCTGAATCACGTACATCAGAAAAAGAACAGAACAGATCTAGGGAAATGTACTCACCTATACGACGAAACACAAGGAAACAATGACACAAGCGCTTTTGACAGAAAATTGTCTTCGTCATGTGCAAGAAGATAGATAGGTAATAATAAAAGAAGAAGGAAGCAAAGAAGAAGACAGACAAGAAGGAGCTGATGTTAAATAAGAAAAGAAAAGTTAAGAATGTATGCGTAGATTTATAACGACGTAATCAAAATGACGAAAATTAGGAGCACGATCTGCCCACTTAAAAATCCTCCTAATTATGTCATTTTGATGACGTCGTTTTAAATCTACGTATACATTCTTAACACTTTATTTTATTTTATTTTTATTTTTTACATCAGCTTCTTCTTGTCTGTCCAGTGCTTCTTTGCTTCCTTCTTTTATTATTATCTGTCTATCTTCTTGCACCTAACGAAGAAAATTTCCTGTCGAAAGCGCTTGATTGTTTCCATGTGTTTCATCGTTTAGATGAGTACATTTCCCTAGATCTGATCTGTCAGTTTTGTCAACCTCACCAGCAGTTGTTCACTCATTCCTCAGGAGAAAAAGAAAAAAAGAAAAGAGTTTTCTTTCATATTTATAAGATCACAGGGGTAGTTGTGTTGTATACTAGTCTGCGATTGGTCGTAGGTGTCTACAAATAACAACAAGCTTGTGTTGGTTGAGCCAGTGTGACGGAATCGTGTCTCGAAGCGTGCATGTGAATCAAACGTACCTGTTTGGACGAATTTCCCCCAGGCCACCCTAAAATGTACGAAAGAACGCTGGACAACATTTCATTGTTCGTCTTGGCAATTTCAAACAATATCAATTTATTTCCGAGTTTTTTTATGCCGTTCCCCATGGAAAGATTAGAAAAATGAAACTATTTCACACAGACTGTCCATATTTAAAAAAAAATAAACATTGGCAAAAATAGACATGTGTGTGTGTGTGTGTGTGTGTGTGTGTGTGTGTGTGTGTGTGTGTGTGTGTGTGTGTGCGTGTGTAGTGCGTGCGTGCGTGTGTGCGTGTATATCGCGCGCGCGCGCGCGCGCGCGCGCGCGTGTGTGTGTGTGTGTGTGTGTGTGTGTGTGTGTGTGTGTGTGTGTGTGTGTGTGTGTGTGTGTGTGTGTGTGTGTGTGTGTGTGTGTGTACAATATCCCGCTGTACATTTTTGTATTTGCAGTCTACTTGTATCATACATGTGTGCTCAGATCAGAGTTCAGTTTGGTCATGTCATGGTTACAGACAACTTTGGTTTATTTACTGAAATTGCTGTATGTAAATTCTTGCTTGGTTGGCGGTCGTATGGCCTGAAACCTTTTTATTTCGTCCATTGTATGTGTTTATACATTTTCGGCAGCTTTTTGTACGGCGCATTGTGCCCTAGATCTTGCTAGGGATCATGTGCCATAGAAATGTCCATTATTATCACACACACACACACACACACACACACACACACACCACACACACACACACACACACACACACACACACACACACACACACACCACACACACACACACACACACACACACACACACACACACACACACACACACACACACTTACACACACACACACACGATAGGACTAACAGGGACGGGGAGTCCAGTAAGTAAACATGGTGCTTAACGTCCACAGAAACCGTACGGCTTATTAGGGACGGGGAGAGGGAGGGGGGGGGGGGAGGGGGTATGGAGGTGGGGGAGAGGGAGATTATATACCTATCGCTACACTGTCACCACCAGAATGACTTCTGCATTAAGATGGGCAGCGATGAGAGCCATTTTAATGTTTCAGTAGGAAGTGATGGACAAAGTCACAAGACAGTGTCCACAAACCACAACCTTTTTGAAGAGAAAGGAGAGCCGAAGCGGTATCGAACCGAGGTCCTTCCGCTTACCAGCCTAACTAACGCCTTACCGCTAGGCCAAACCCGGCGGCTGACTGGGGGGAGTCCAGGTAGGTAGGTAGTGTTGCTTAATGTCCTCAGATGTCAGTTGACATATTAGGGACAAGCTGAGACCAATGCCGAAGCATGGTTCAATATAGCTTTACGTCCACGGAAACCCGCAGAAGGCTCGTTAGGACGGACAGCCCAGGACGGCCACCTCGACTCTCACACAGCTCCTGAACTATGTGGGGAGTCCAGGACGGCCATCTCGACTTTCACACAGCTCCTGAGCTGTGAAGTCCGTTCAAACAAGTTGGTTGGATGGAGGGATGGTGCACGGGGTCAGGAACGAGGTCGCTGACCGACTAGTGACAGGTGACGCAGCGTAGCGGCGCGTCGGCCGCCGCACGCACGCCAGTGACAGGTGTCGGCTGTCGGTTGCAGCAACCAGACCGCACTGAACACGTTCTCTCTACGTGCACATTAATTTCTCCTCACAGTCTCACTGTCAGCGTCTCTGACGGATGTTAGGCATTCGCACAGCGGGCCATCTTAGCGATCGTTGCCTCTGTTAACGTAAACATCGTGCTTAACGTCCGCAGAAACCATAGGGCTTATCAGGGACGGGGAGAAGGGGGTGGATGGGTGGGGGTGGGGAGGAGGGTATGGAAGAGGGAGATTATATACCTATCGCTACACTGTCACCACCAGAGTGATTCCGGCATTAAGATGGGCAGCGACTATGAGAGCCGTTTTTAATGTTTCAGTAGGAAGTGATGGATAAAGTCGCAAGACAGTGTCCACAAACCACAACCTTTTTTAAGAGAAAGGAGAGCCGAAGCGGTATCGAACCGAGGTCCTTCCGCTTACCAGCCTAACGCCTTACCACTAGGCCAAACCGGCTCACACTGTTTACGTGTCGCCAGGTTAAGAGAGATAGCTGCATGATCCGCCCCCCCAGTGACGTAACGGCACGGTCATGGTCCGGCGAAAATGAGTTTGCGGATGGGTGACATTTTGGGGATAACATCCAAGCGGATGGGTGACATTTGGGGGTAATATCCAAGGAGGCATTTGCGTATGGATGACACCCAAGCAGGCGTCTGAAGATGGGTGACATTTTGAGCTAACATCCAAGGAGTCGTTTGCCTATGGTTGACATTTCGGGGTAATATCCAAGGAGGCGTTTTCGGATAGGTGACATCTTGGGGTAATATCCAAGGAGGCGTTTGCGGATGGGTTACATTTTGGGCTAACATCCAAGGAGGCGTCTGCAGATTGGTGACATTTTGGGGTAACATCCAAGGAGGCG
>JABMCL010003257.1:135000-150000 GCA_018857735.1 Alviniconcha marisindica | reverse complement strand
TCCCCCTTTCCCACTCGTCCCCGTCCCTAATACAGTAATACACCTTCTCGCCTCCGTGGTCGTTAAGCAGCAAAACCTCACACTCACTCACGTGTCCAATGTGAGCCGGTTTGGCCTAGCGGTAAGGAGTTAGGCTGGCAAGCAGAGGGACTTCGGTTCGAAGCCGCTTCGGCTCTCCTTTCTCTTCAAAACTTGTGGTCTGTGGACACTGTCTTGTGACTTTGTCCCTCACAATTAATGAAACATTAAAATGGCTCTCATCGCTACCCACTTCCCTCATTGCCATGTGTCACTTCCCTCATAGCTCATTGCCGTGTGTCACTCTCCCTCATTGCCGTGTGTCGCTCTCCCTCATTGCCATCTGTCACTCTCCGTCAGTGTCTATGCGCCACTTCCCTCATTGCCACGTGTCACTTCCCTCATAGCTCATTGCCGTGTGTCACTCTCCCTCATTGCTGTGTGTCACTCTCCCTCATTGCTGTGTGTCACTCTCCCTCCTTGCCGTGTGTCACTCTCCCTCATTGCCGTGTGTCACTCTCCCTCATTGCCATCTGTCACTCTCCGTCAGTGTCTATGCGCCACTTCCCTCATTGCCACGTGTCACTTCCCTCATAGCTCATTGCTGTGTGTCACTCTCCCTCCTTGCCGTGTGTCACTCTCCCTCATTGCCGTGCGTCACTCAGTCTGTGTGTCACTCTCCCCCATTGCCACGTGTCACTTTCTTCATTGCCATGTGTCACTTCCCTCATCGCCATGTGTCACTTCCTTCATTGCCGTGTGTCATTCTCCTTCGTTGCCTACGATGACCATCACGGTGTCAGCTGTGCGGTCTCCTTCAGTGGTCTAAGTTCATTCTTCATCTTTTTTCCCCTACTGTTTATTTTAATTTTTTAATTTTTTATGTAGTTAATGTGAGGCTGGTGAGTCAGGAAGATTTGGTGTGTGTGTGTGTGTGTGTGTGTGTGTGTGTGTGTGTGTGTGCGTGCGTGCGTGCGTGCGTGCGTGTTTGTGCGTGTGCATGCGTGCGTGCGTGCGTGTGTGCGTGCGTGCGTGCGTGCGTGCGTGCGTGTGTGTGTGTGTGTGTGTGTGTGTGTGTGTGTGTGCTCTTTTTTGTTTGTTTTGCGGTATACATACCTTGGATTATAAAAAACAAAACAAAAACTAATGTTTTTTTGTGTGGCTGATTCATGTTTGCATAGGACTCCTGTCTACAGCTGATCTGTGTATGTGTCACACACACACACACACACACACACACACACACACACACACACACACACACACACACACACACACACACACACACACACACACACACACACACACACACACACCACACACACACACACACACACACACACACACACACACACCACACACACACACCACACACTAATACTGAGCTACTGACACGTGCCCCCCCTCCCCCCCCTCCTCCCCCTCCCCCCTCCCCCCCCTCTCCTCCGACACACACACTGGCACCTGCACCCTTAAGTATAATTATCAGGTATACGAAATTTAATTTACACGCAACTTAAAGGTACAATAAAGAGACGCTTGAGGCGGGGGGAGACAAGAGCGTGGAACAGAAAACATGGCAGTTCGCGGCTACTGCTTTGGAGCGAGAAATGTCTTAAGGTTTGATTTAAGGAATTCAAGAGAGGGTTTCTGTCGGAGAGGAAAGGGAAGGGATAACCCCCCCCCCCCACGCCCCCCCGGATGAGAGTTGAGGGCTATTCTTTTAGCTCTCAAACATGTTTATTTATTATTCCAAAGAAAAATCATTTTTGATATTATCTGATTCCCTTTCATCGTTACAGTCTATTTAAACCTAAAATATGATCATCCAGTCTTAGTTCAGATTTTAGAATTATTTACAGAAATGACAAGAGAGGGGAGAGAGATTGTTTTCATCTGGGTTCCTGGCCATGTTGGCATTAGGGGAAATTCGGCTGCAGATCAAGTTCTGCAGCGGCTAAGGATGCCCTTGATGGAGACATCTCAGTTGAGCTCATCCCATTCTCAGACCTAACACCACGCACAAATAAATATATATTAGAACTGTGGCAGGCTGAGTGGGATGAGTTCCCGGAAAATAAATTATTTAAGATATTCCCAGTATTAAAAGAATGTATATCTTGTCCTCGGAAAAAGAAAAAGAAAAAACTGTGATGGCCCGATTGCACATTGGCCATTCTTTTATTACTCATTCCTTTTTATTGAAGGGTGAGGAACCGCCAATGTGCATCGGATGTGATAAACGTTTAACCATAGAGCATAATTTTATTTTGCTTACCCAAGTTGTTCGGATTTTATTGAAATAAGAGAGCCACTTTACAGCTAAATCACTGCGCATGTTGTTTAAAGATATTTCACCTGAAAAGATTTTTCACTTTTAAGTTGAAAGAAATTAATATTTTTGGAAAAATTTAAATTTGAGCTCGTTTTTAGTTATGTTTGTGTTTTCACCTTTTAAGCATGGTTTTAAAACTGTATATAGACCCATTTTAAGACATACACATTATTAAAAATTAAATATACAATATGAGATGTGTATCGCCCTGATATAACCGCACCGGTTGACTGGGCGTAAAACACCAACTTACTTACTTACCCCCCCAAAAACAACAACAACAACAACAACCCACAAAACCCCCACAATGACAACAACAACAACCCAACAACAACAACAAACCGAACAAAGCAAACCCAGACAATATAATTATGTTGTGAAAGAGACTTCCGTCGCCATCGTGCATTACACGAACACTGAGTTCCCGCGTGGGTTACTTGACCGCCCAGTGACCTTTATTGGGGTCAAGGCCGCGCCAGCACTGACAGGTGAAGCAGCTTCACTCTCCCTCTTCTTGGCTGGAGTCCGTGCCCCAAACACGTTTCCCCCACCCACCCGCCCCTCCTGGCCATAGCGGCCGCATCCTGCACAGCGACTGAATGGAGGAATGGATTGTAGGGTCTAACGTCCATAGAGATGTTGTTGAAGTTGCTTTACGTCCACAGAAACTGTAGGCTTATTAGGGACGGGACTTTTACACAGCTCCTGAGCTCTGATTCCTCAGTTCCTGAGCTCTGATTCCACAGCTCCTGAGCTCTGATTCCACAGCTCCTGAGCTCTGATTCCACAGAGACCACAGTACGGTCTATATCAGGGAAGGGAGGGGGAGGTGGGTGGAAGGGGGAAGTGGGAGATCGGGTACAGGTCTACAAAATCAGTTCACCCCAAGCGCTCTGTGAGCCGGTTTGGCCTAGCGGTAAGGCGTTTTAGGCTGGTAAGCAGAAGGGCCTAGGCTCGATTCCGCTTCGCGCTCTCCTTTCTCTTGAAAAAGGTTTATAAGTCTGTGGACACGGTCTTGTGACTTTGTCCCTGACAATTAATCAAACAGCCGGCGCCGCCCGTCTTAATACAGAAGTCATTCTGGTGGTGACAGTGTAGCGATAGGTATATAATCTCCCTCTCCCCCCACCTCCATAAACCCCCCCCCCCCCCCCCCCCCACCCCGTTCCCCCTTCTCCCCATCCCTAATAAGCCTTATAGTTTCTGTGGACGTAAAGCACCATGTTTCCTTGCTCCGATTCTCAGAGCTCGGGAGCTGTGTGAAAGTCGAGGTGGCCATCCTGGGCTCCCCGTCCCTAATAATCCGTACGGTCTCCGTGGACGTAACGGAGCTCAGGAGCTGTGTGAAAGTCGAGGTGGCCGACCTGGCCGTCCCCCCCCCCCCCCCCCCCCAAAAAAGCCTACGGTTTCTGTGGACGTAAAGCAACACTGAACCAAACACGTGGACGTAAGATGATGAAGTGATGCTTTATGTCCTCAGATGTCAGTTGACATATTAGGGACAAGTTGTGACCAGTGCCGAAGCACGGTGCAATAATTCTTTACGTCCACGGAAACCAGAAGGCTCGTTAGGACGGACAGTCCGGACGTCCACCTCGACTCTCACACAGCTCCTGAACTATGCGTGGACGTAAAGCCGCAACACTGAATTCGTACGCTCCGAGACCCACGAAGACCGAAGAGACCGTCAGCCAGCACCAGAACAATTCAAATTTAACCCCTTCACTGCCCCAGCCTGTAAAATTTCCGGGGCTGAAAGGTGCACCCATGCACGCCTAAAAACAGTCTATCGGATGGTCCTGTAACAAACCTGCTTTCACTGAGTACTGTGCATTTTGACGGAAGTGCTTTCACGGGCTTACGCGAAAGAGGATTATTAATTTTGTTGTTGTTGTTGTTGAAATATTTGGAATTTGGCACTTTTATTGGTCCTTTTCCGAGTGGCTCGCTGGCAAGCGTGGCAGTGGAAGGATTAAATGCTCAGGTGGTGGGGACCTCGCCATTGTCCCAAACATGTCAGCCCGACATCTGAGGACAACACTAAGGCCGACATGGCCATGGGACCTCGGCAAGTCAGTCAGTGCGGAAAGCAACTGGTGCACTCCGCAACCTGCGCTTCCAACAGCTGTGCGGAACAGTCACCAGCAGCTGCTGAAACCTGAAGCAAAGGACAGGCCAACTCACTCGGAGAGCCCACCCCCCCCCCCCCCCCGCCCCCCGCCCACCCCCGAACCCCATACACCCTGCTCAGACCGCCCCAGGGTTCTACACAGCGACCGCCGCAGCCCGGTTGTCCTTCGTGGGGGTGGGGATGGGCGGTCGGGGGGGGGGGGGGGGGGGGGGGGAGTAGTCGGGGGTTATGGCAGCTGACTAGTGCCAAAAGCCGGTAGTTGTAATTGTGTTCACATAGTGTGGTGTCCACATAAGGCTACCTATCACCAAAACCCATAGTTGTGATTGTGTTCACATAGTGTGGTGTCCACATAAGGCTGCCTATCACCAAAACCCATAGCTGTAATTGTGTTCACATGGTGTGGTGTCCACATAAGGCTGCCTATCACCAAAACACATAGTTGTAATTGTGTTCACATATTGTGGTGTCCACATAAGGCTAGGCTGCCTATCACCAAAACACATAGTTGTAATTGTGTTCACATATTGTGGTGTCCACATAAGGCTGCCTATCACCCAAAACCCATAGTTGTAATTGTGTTCACATATTGTGGTATCTACATAAGGCTATCTCCAAAAGCCCGTAGTTGTTATTGTGTTCACATATTGTGGCGTCCACATAAGGCTGACTATATAAAAGCCCATAGTTGTAACTGTGTTCACATATTGTGGTGTCCACATAAGGCTTCCTATCGCCAAAAGCCCGTAGTTGTAACTGTGTTCACATATGGTGGTGTCCACATAAGGCTGACTATATAAAATCCCATAGTTGTAACTGTGTTCACATATTGTGGTGTCCACATAAGGCTGCCTATCGCCAAAAGCCCGTAGTTGTAACTGTGTTCACATATTGTGGTGTCCACATAAGTCTGACTATCGCCAAAAGCCCATAGTTGTAACTGTGATCACATATTGTGGTGTCCACATAAGGCTGACTATCGTTTTATTTTATTTTTAAAGCCCGTAGTTGTAATTGGGTTCACATGAGGTGTCCACATAAGGCTGCCCTATCGCCAAAAGCTCGTAGTTCTAGTTGTGTTCACATATTGTGGTGTCCACATAAGGCTGCTCCACCCTTTCTCTCTCCCTACCCCCACCATTTCAGTCTCTCCCTACCCCCACCATTTCTCTCTCCCCCTACCCCTTCTATCTCTCTCCCTACCCTCACCCTTTTTCTCTCTCCCCCTACCACTTCTGTTCTCTCTCCCTACCCCCACCCCCCTCTCTCTCTCTACCCCACCCTCTCTCTCCCCCTACCCCTTCTTTTCTCTCTCTCCCTACCCCACCCCTTCTCTCTCTCCCTACCCCGCATTCTCTAACTCCCTACCCCCACCCTTTCTCTCTTCCTACCCCATCCCCTTTCTCTCTCTCTCTCTCTCTCTCTCTCTCTCTCTCTCTCTCTCTCTCTCTCTCTCCCCCCAATCCCATTGTCAGTTATCGATCAGCGAGGGCGTCTGCCAGTGAACCAACCACGATGTGGTCCGTTGCTATGATCCAAGCCGCTGATCTCAACCGGGTTCCCCCGTAAGGGGAAATCAATGCGCGGAGCGGGCGTGACGTCAGCACATCTGCAGGTGGGAGTGGGCTTTCCGACGGTTGTGTATGTGGGCTGTTTTAGTGTACGTGGGCTGTACTGACTACCAGGAACGTTTTTTTGCGTGCTGCTCATGTTCTGTTTTGCTGGAGGCCTGGTTCTATGTGCGTGTGTGTGCTCTGTGTGTGTATGAGAGAGAGAGAGAGAGAGAGAGAGAGAGAGAGAGAGAGAAGGAAGGGGAGAGAGAGAGAGAGGAGAGAATCTGTAATGAAAATAGCACGCTTTTCTAACACAGCTGTATTTGGGGGGGAGAGAGAGAGAGAGAGAGAGAGAGGAGAGAGAGGAGAGAGAGGAGAGAATCTGTAATGAAAATAGCACGCTTTTCTAACACAGCTGTATTTGGGGGGAGAGAGAGAGAGAGAGAGGAGAGAGAGAGAGAGAGAGAGAGAGAGAGAATCTGTAATGAAAATAGCACGCTTTTCTAACACAGCTGTATTTGAGGAGAGAGAGAGAGAGAGAGAGAGAGAGAGAGAGAAAAGAGGGGGGAAGAAGTAGGCGAGGGGGGGGGAGGGCATTTTTGGAAGAGCTGCTATTTGAAGAGGATGTATTGTAGACGGGGGGGCGCGGGGTGTGTATGTGAAAGAGAGAGAGAGAGAGAGAGAGAGAGGAAGGAAGAGAGAGAAGAGAGAAGAGAGAACACACCCTTGTCAAAAAAAAAAAAAAAAAATATGTTCGTAGGGTGTGTGTGTGGGGGGGAGGACATGTGTGTGAGAGGAGCGTGCGTATGTGTGCAAGAGGAGTGTATGTGTAAGACAGGGGTGGGGCGCGTCTGTGTGTGTGTAGTGAAAGAGAGAGAGAGAGAGAAGAGAGACCCTGATTGTTTGGGGGGAGATGAAGTAGATGGGGGGGGGGGAAAAAAAGAGAGAGAGAGAGAGAGAGAGAGAACAAACAATGATGCAATGAGAGAGAGAGAAAGAGAGAGCACGAACAATGATAGATCATAACTCTCTCTCTCACACACACACAACATAAATCATTAAACATCAACAAGTGCACTTTTCATTTCAACAATTTAATGTTTGGATTTTTCCTTGGTGTAAATATTTCATTCTGTTGTGAACCAAGTAACACTAACAGGTTTGGCATTCAGGCATGTGTCAACACTCCAACACCATTTCTGGCATTACACTTGCGCTTTCAGCATTCATACCCAACAGGCACATGGAAACAACAACAGAGTCCTTTGGCAGTCAAAACTGAACACGTGAAACTGTCACTGATGTACACATACATGTATCATCCTTTCACAGCGATACATCACCCATTCACAGCCCCTTCAAGGGTTGCACAAGCACACATATCCAACTCCTCTCACACAGATAAATTACTATCCATCACTTGTAATGCCACGTCCATTCATGACCAGGTCCCATCCTGTCAAATTGCACGTCCGACTCGTGTTCAACTCGGTCCATACTGATATACATAATAACACTTAAAAATACATTCCACTGGCACTGTTGGCATGGTGATAATATTGGATGGACTCTCTGTCCGGATTAATCCACGCTTTCAACATCATCCACCCCGTACATCATTTAACACTCATGGCCACCTTGTGTGACAAAATCCATCCCTGGAAATTGAGCACACAAACTACTCGTAATCTCTTCCACAGAACAAAGCATACCCACATATCTCCCGCTATCGGCTACACATATGTCACCAAAGGGAAACGCTTCTCACGCACATTACATCATCCAACAGAAACGCTTTCGCAACCCACACAACTACGTCACGTATGACGCAAGGGAATATAACCACACATTTCTTCTCTGTCCCTGTTTGCGTGTCACCCTTCTGTTGACTACAGAATAGCATACACATACCCGACACATACTTTAAATTAGATTCGCGTTACATGGTAGTTTGAGCTAGAGGTCTGTTCACACACACACAAAAAAAACACCCAGCAAAACCTTCCCTTTCGTTCTCTCAGCGTCTGTCACCGACACTGGTTCCGGCAAGTCTCGGTGGAGGAAAGCCGCAAGAGATCATAAAATCGGGACTGAGCCCCCTTCCCCACCCTCCCCCCTCCACAACCGGGAAGCGCGCCTGACCTTTTGACCGCAGACGCTACCATGGGCTGACAAAGCCGCGTGGGGGATTGGGGCCCTGTCGGGGTGGGGTGACTGCCTTTTTAAGTTCACACTGAAGACGGTAAAGAGAACAAGAACGCCAGGCATTCCACGCTTACGGGGACTGGGGGGTTGGAGGAGTATGTGGGGGGCGGGGGGTGGGGGGGGGGGTGAGCACGGCGGCTCCTTTCGTGGCAAAGCTGGGTCTTAAAACGCCCTGGCACTGGTGGTTTGGTCAATGGCAAACACATCATTTTGGTAAATCGTACAGCATCCATCACCCACACACACACACACCACCCACTCTTCAATAAATTATTGGCATCCGCGAGGAAACAGTCACAAACCACGTGCACAGTCCACACAGGCACGCATGACCGCTCCTTCCACTGAAGTCTAGTGAGTCAACGACTGGTGTGGCTATTCCGTGTCCACAGCCACAGCTGCGTTCCCACTGTCCACACAGGTGTGGGCGTTTGGTCCACAATGGAGTAGTGGGTGCCCCTCTTTCCGTCCACACCGGTGCGGGCGCGCCACACGAAACGGGCCGTCACAGTCCGGCACACGCGCGTCACAGCTTGAGTATTCGCTTTTGATTGTCACTGTCGATGACCAGTGGTGAGAACACGTGCCTTCGGCTGTACCGCTACCACCAGCCCCCTTTTAGGCACGCTCAGTCCCTGAAACATGCAAGGGGGGTGGTTCGCGCGTGGATGGAGGTCTGTTCAGTTCACGTAAATCCGCTCTGTGACGCTCTCTCAGGATGGTGGATAATCCCACTGTCACAATGATTCACACCGGTCTCTCCCACACGTCAACACCCCCCCCTCCCCCCCCCCCCCCCAACACACACACGCATACATACACAAGAGGCCACACCCTGGCAATGTTAAACGGAAAGTACGAGAGGCTGGTGAACCGAGTCCAAGCCTACTTTCATCTCCTTGGCACACGTCAGGTTTTCTGGCATCTTATGACTGGACACCGAGGTCAGGATCGACTGACCCACGCTGCGTACGGACACGTCGCCGCTCCCCGATGCTGCCGCCGCCGCCGCCGCCGCCGCCGCGGCAGCGCCGGACAGGCCGGAGAAGCTGGTGTTGAAGATGTTGACTAGGTTCGAGATCTGCGGCGAGTCGCACTGCATGGGCTCGGGGCTCGAGTCCTGCGACGACGACGACGACCGCGACTCGAGGATTCGAACCTTGGGCGCCGACACGTTCTCGTTGTCCCTGTCCATCGCGCGTCGCCGCTTGAGCGCGCAACTGGAGCACGACTGGTTGCTGACGTAATCCCGCCGGCTCTGCCGCGCGTGACTCATGGGCGATCGGGCGGAGGCGGAGGGGTGACGGTGCTTCTCTCTCAAGTCTCTGACCGTGTCGCCTTTGTCGTTCTCGCCCTGCAGCCGCTTCTCGCAGGCCGCCGAAGGGGTGGCGTCCCCGGAGTGGGGTGGGAGGGTAGGGGGCGGCGTGTTCTCTTTGTCGTCGCACTCCGCCACCTGCACCGGGCTGACATCTGCCACCACCGCTGCGCCACCGGGGGCTGACCCAGTTTCCGGTGTGGGAGCCACGCTAGCGCCGCGGGGAGCGGCCGTGGGGAATGTGGGTGCCGCCGCCGTCGCCGTCGCCGCCGCTGATGCTGGCGGCGATGACGAGGGTGACGACGACGACGACGACAGCGGCTGTGACCCGTTGCTCGGCTCTTCCTTCATCTCCACACTTTCCGTCGCCGTGGTCGTCGGCGCGGGCGAACCCTGAGCTGCACGCTGCCTGGCGAAGTGCTGTATCATGTAGGCCGTGCGGGCTTTGTGCAACACGGTGGCCACCAGCAAGTTTTTGTGAAGGTTGATGCCACCCTTCTGGCCCCGGGAGGCGGCGATCTTCCCAAGGCTCACCGCGATCAGCCGCTGTGATTCCGGTACCTCCATCGTAGTAGCGGCTACTGCAGCAGACATTGTTCCGCGGCACCGAAGCACGAAAGCAGTGGAAAAGGCAAGTGAATAAATAATCCAGTCACGGTATGAATGATGATGAGCAGCGGTTCACAGACGTTAGGTGTACACGTTGCCGAGTGCGTGCGTGAAGCGAGGAGCTATAAAATCCCGTTAGTTCACTGCACGTCCGTTCACCACGCTGCCTGCGACTGGTCTGAGGCTCACAGCCGATGATATCCTGTTTTGAAAGACGTGACGTCAATTGCCTTAGATGCCAGCCAATGAACAGGCGAGTTGCTGAATGCGGAGGCGACGTCACTAGGGATGGGCCAATCGGCGATCAGGGTGTGATCGACTTGGCGCTGGCGTGACCCGGAAAGCTAAAAATAGTCCTGACCCGAGAGTCTGCCAAATAAAGGCAACCATGTTGTAGCAACCACAGCAGACTGCGAAGTTTACAAAGGCGACAGAGAGAAAGAAAGAGCGTGACTGAGTCATGACGCTGCACGTCCTGAGTTGTCCCGACAGGTCCCAGTTGACGCAACACCACGTGCCACTGATCGCAATCGACACAGTCAGCGATGGCACAACTCCGTCGTAAGTGACGAACACCGAAGTGAACCGTGAGCCGGTCAGTGGGCCGAGCGAACAGAAGGACCTCGGTTCGATTCCTCCGTCTTCGGCTCTCTTTCTCAGTCAGTCTCTTCAGAAGCTGCGGTCTCAGAGTGGACGCTGTCTTGTTGTGACTTTGTCCCTCACCATTAATGAAGCTTAAATACGGCTCTCATCGCTGCCCATCTGAATGCAGGAGTTATCAGTTCTGGCGATGGCAGCGTGTGTCTATTTCTACGCATGACTGACTGAGACGGTGGTGACAGCGTAGCGGTTAGGTATCGATAGCCTACCCCTTCCTCTTCTACCTGCCTCGGTCCCCCCCCCCCCCCCCCCCCCCCCCCCCCCCACCCCCCCCCCAACCACACGTTGGTTGAGCGTTGCTTTACGTCCACAGAAACCGTAGGCTTATTAGGGACGGGAGCCCACAGGACCGTCACCTCATTTTGACTTTTCACACAGCTCCTGAGCTCTGACTGAGACCGCTATCTTTTGTCTTAGCGTCTTCAGATGCTAAAGAGCATATTAGGGACAATACGGAGACCACTCGGCGTCAGACACTTTTAACCAGCCATCCAACCAACCAACCAACCAACCAACAACTATTACAGGCTGCTGAGGTCTACAAGAGAGAGAGAGAGAGAGAAGCTGGCCGAGTGATGATGACGCTGCACTGACGTCATTCTGAGTTGACATGATATTTCCCAGATGACACAACAGCACGTGGAGTGTCATTGATCGCAGCGCACACGACACAGGACTCATGTAGTCAGCGATGACACAACTCCATCGCAAGTGACAAACACCGAACTTTAGCCAAACACTGAACCAGTTAAAAGACGAGCTCTAAGCGACGAACCGCTTTGGTGCTCGGGTCAGACTGACTGACACTGTCCCACAGGTAGGCAGGTAGTGTTGCTTAATGTCCTCAGATGTCAGCTGACAGATTAGGGACAAGCTGTGACCAATGCCGAAGCATGGTTCAATAAATCTTTACGTCCACGGAAACCAGAAGGCTCGTTAGGACGGACAGCCCAGGACGGCCACCTCGACTCTCACACAGCTCCTGAACTATCTGTCCCACAGAAAGAAGAAGAAGAAGAAAAAGGGGCGAAAAAAGACAAGTTTTGACAGTTGAGGTAAACGCCCTCGACAAAGTCGCGCGCCCTGCTGGTATGCTTGTTGCAGGTCAGTAGGTTACCAAGCCCGTATTCTACTAGCCCAGATGTGTGACGCACACGTAGACTACTGAGGTGTCTCCACCCCTCTCCACATTCCCGCAGTCCTGAAGGGGTCGATTTAACTGCAGTGGATTAACTTGACTATGTCGTCAATACCAGCGTCACCTCCCCCCCCTTCCCCCCTCCCCTCCAATGTTGCCAAGCACATTACTGTGGGCGTTTATTCACAAACATCCCCATCCATCATTACAATGTACCTCTCGCTCTCTCATTCACGCGTCTTTGTCTTTTTTTTCTTTTTTTTAGCCCATGTTCATCCTGCACTGTACTTGTTTCCCCCTTGGTCACGGTAGGCACATTTTTGTTTATAAGTTTTATCACATTCAAACGTATAATAATAATAATAATAATGTACATTTATCGCGCGCTCATCAACGCCCTGAGCACTCACATAATATACCTAAATATGATATTCTGTACACATGTAGAGCACAGTCCTATCAAATATAATTTACGTAAAGTATTATACGCGCGCGCGCGCGTGCGCGCGCACTCACACACACACACACACACACACACACACACACACACACACACACACACACACACACACACACACACACACACACACGCACTTGCGCGCACACACACACACACGCACACACACACTGCTGACTATGACTGTAGCGGAAACTGGGTATTGATATAGTTGGGGCAAAAATACTGTGAGAAGAGGAAGGTTTTCAGTTCGGCTTTAAAATATGACAGGGTTGAACAGAGTCTAAGGTCTTGTGGGAGTGAATTCCAAATGTGGGGTCCAAAGCAAGAGCAGGTGCCTGAGCTGATTTTCAAAAATATCACCGACAATGGAAGGAAGGTGTTAGTCGTTTTGTAGATACTTATTGATTTGACTGTAGCGTATTAGCTATGCCGTCAGCGCCAGTGTCACTTTCGGTTTTCCATGTGGTTGAAGTGTTGCCTTACGTCCACAGAAACCGTAGGTTTATTAGGGACGCCCGGGGAGCCCATGGCGTCCACCTCGACTTTCACATAGCCCCTGAGCTCTGAGATTTTTCAGGACTAGACTCGTTAATTAAGGATTCGCCTTTTTTCCACACTCGTCGGCCCACGGCCCGCGTCTCAGTGACGTCACCTGATGACGTGGCATAGCAACAGGCACGTCCCAGCACGATGACGACAGATGCCAAACTCGAGCATTACCATGGCCACTGCTCAATACTCGTATGTGTGTGTCAATCTGCCGCTGAAATAGACCCCAGGGAATATTGATCCGCCAGCAAAACAGCCACCTGTAAATAGCGACTGGCTGCTCTACACCTAAGTTTAGCATGTCAGGACTGTTTCATTCGTTTTACTTACGAACAGCATCATACTTTTTTCTTTTCTTCTTTTCTTTAAAAAACAACAACAATGGCTTGCGTTTTAGCTGTGATTTCAGTGTAGTTTTTTTCTTTCTTTTTTTTTCTCTCCTTTTTTTTCTTCTTCTTTTCTTTTTTCTTTGTTGTGAGTGTATGCGTGTGTTTGATGGCGTTGGTCTGAATGGGCTGCTAGTATATGTATGAACGACTGAGTAAAACTTTGTTTTACTAGATTGTGTAATATTTACGTATTATGTTGTAATCCTATGCAGTCGACAGACACATTTCTGTGTCTACACACACAGACAATAAAGATTTTGTATTCTGTAGAATATGGGGAAGAAACCTCTCTCAAGAAATAACCAGGTCAGCACATGACAAAGTTCTAAAATTAATAGCAGTCAGATGCTATATAAAGCACGTGGATAGCAAATCTGAACGTGGCATGACAAGTCGTTACTACGCATCATTAGATCAGAATGCGTCACTCTACAAAAAAAGAAGAAAGAAGGAAAGAATGAAAGAAAGAAAAAAAGAAAGAGAGAGAGAGAGAGAGAGAGAGAGAGAGAGAGAGAGAGAGAGCGAAAAATAAATATATAAAAACAAACAAACAAACAAAAACAGAAGAAGAAAGAACTGACACAGAGCATATCCAAAAACAAAAAACAACAAACAACAACAAAAACTAATCTTATAAATAGCCATTAAAGGAACTAGCCTTCTCAGTTCCAGGGAAATCTCAACTCTTTCTGGACAGTCTCTAATCAGCAACGTCACTGGCCACGTATGGTAGCTTGTTGGCGTCAAAAGCACATGATGTCCACATAATTATATGCAGTTATGTACACATAATTGTAATTATCATTCGCACATCATTGTAATTCTACACACACTCGCACATAATTATACACCCACTCGCACATAATTGTAATTATCACTCGCAAGTAATTGTAATTATCACTCGCACATTATCGTGATTGTGTACTTTTGATGCAGCTAAGATGTTTGAAGCAGAACGTAACTAAAGCCACAACGGGGATAACATTCTCCATCTGGATGTACATTATGTGTGTTGAGTTTGTTCAGCGCTTTGAACAGCGGGGTAGGCGCTTTACAAGTTTCCGTTATTATATTATTATTATATACAGTACATGACTGTTGACCTGTATCTCCACTGGGATCCACAGTAGGCTTAAGCACACACACACACACACACACACACACACACACACACACACACACACACACACACACACACACACACACACACACACACACGCACACTGCACACAACACCACACACACACACACACACACACACACACACACACACACACACACACACACACCCACACCCACACACACACACACACACACACATACACACCCACACACACCCACACCCACACCCACACGCACACTGCACATACACACACACACACACACACACACACACACACGACACAACACACACACACGCTTACACACACACACACACACACACACACAAACACAAACGCAACACACACACACACACACACACACACACACAAACACAAACTGCTTACACACACACACACACACACACACACACACACACACACACGCGCGCGCGCGCTATCAAAAACCGTGGCTCACACACTGGTAACTTGATTTGTAGCAGTCTGTCGTACTCGGTATGAACGTCCGAGACAGCCG
>JABMCL010003257.1:110000-120000 GCA_018857735.1 Alviniconcha marisindica | reverse complement strand
GCAAATATAACGGCTGAGCGAGAGGTGCCTATTTATGGCGCTACCGTCAGTTAACTGACACGGCCGGCCCGCTAGCTTCGCTATAAGGTGGTGGTGAAGTGTTGCTTCAGTAGTGTCCTCAGATGTCAGTTGACATATTAGGGACAAGTTGTGACCAATGCCGGCCGAAGCACGGTTCAATAATTCTTTACGTCCACGGAAACCAGAAGGCTCGTTAGGACGGACAGCCCAGGACGGCCACCTCGACTCTCACACAGCTCCTGAACTATGCTTCGCTATAATAATCATACCTACAAGTTATAGTGGGCAGTACTTCGGCTGCCGCTGACGCAGCCGCAGGGTTCGAATCCCCGCCGCGTGGACCGCTAGGCCACTGCCGGCCCAGCCGTCGGAAGTGATGCCAGTTGTGATGAGTCATGCCAGGGCAACGGCCGGGGCCGGCAGTTGACTGACTGTTACCAGCGATGATTATGATCCAGCCGTCTCACTGACTTGAAATGCCTAACAAAGGGTTCTCTACCGCCACGTTTGGTAGAAAGCGTTGTAGAAACCGTTTCCGAAAAACAAAAAACAAAAAACACACGCAGTCACTCATTCACTCACTCATTCGCACACACACACACACACACACACACACACACACACACACACACACACACACACACACACACACACACACACACACACACACACACGTACAACACAACCACACACGACACGCACGCACGCACGCAACGCACGCACGCACGACACAACACACAACACACACACAACACACACCCACACACACACACACACACACACACACACCACCACCACCACCACCACCACCACCATCCCACCACCACCACCACCAACAACAACAACAACGACAACAACGGCAACAACAACTACACCCAACCGGTGCTGAGAAGGAACAAGCTGCAAAAGAACAAGGAAAATCAGTGTATTCACCAAAAGAAAACAGGACACGGATATACAAAACACTAAGACGTTTCGACAGCGATGTCTTCCTCAGTAAATTTAACACACACACACACACACACACACACACACACACACACACACACACACACACACACACACACACACACACACACACACACACACACACACACACACACACGAAGAAGAAGAAGAAGAAGAAGAAGTGAGTGAGTGAGTGAAGAAGGAGAAGAAGACTAGAGTGTGTGAGTGAGTGAAGAAGGAGAAGAAGACTAGAGTGTGTGAGTGAGTGAAGAAGAAGACGAAGAAGAAGAAAAGGAGGAGGAGGAGGAAAGAAGGAGAAGAAGAAAAAGAAAAAAGACTGACTGTTATTGACACAGAAGACAGACAAAAGAAGAAATACGTGTCTGTCTTCCTCTGATCTGTTTTTGTTCTTTTTGTCTCTGTATTGTCTGCGTTAGCATCAGTGCGGCGTCATTTAAGTTATTATTATTATTATTATTTATTCCTGACGACTCGAAGCCATCTCTGTCAAAAAGATAGTGTTTTTTTGAATCCGTGTCCAAAGGTAGTCTTTTTTTTTTTTACATTATTATTTGTATCCGTGTCCTGTTTTCTTTTGGTGTGTACATTTTCGTAACTTCCTTCTTCTTTATCCGGGATATTGTTCTGGACCCCCCCACCCCGCACCCCACCAGCCCCCCGCCCTACCCTGTGTCACAACCCGGAAACTATGCCTAATACTAATTCTGATTTGATACCACTTCTTTCGGTTTAGTCGGAGACCTTTTGGCAACAGTGCTATCTGTCGTACATTTGTCACTACTTGATTAGATTCACATTAAGAGGATGTGGGTGTGTGGGGGGTGGGTGGTACGTGAAGAAAAGGAGTGTTTCACAGGAAAAGGATGACCATTGTTTGGAAGTTTTTGTTTCGCCGGTATTCCACTTGACATTTCTCAAAACTGACATTTCCGTCTCGGCTTCTCAGTTCCGTAACTAACCTGTACCGCGACGCTGTCCGCTACCCGTTAGTGTGTGTGTGTGTGTGTGTGTGTGTGGTGTGTGTGTGTGTGTGTGTGTGTGTGTGTGTGTGTGTGTGTGTGTGTGTGTGTGTGTGTGTGTGTGTGTGTGTGTGTGTGTGTGTGTGTGTGTGTGTGTGTGTGTGTGTGGTTCTGTGTGTGTGTGTTGTCTGTCTTCGTTCCTCTCTTCTCTTTTTCTCTGTGTCTTGTTTTCGCCCTGTCTGTGTTGTCTGTGTTGCTGTCTGTGTGTGTCTCTTCGTGTTTGTTCTGTCTCTCTCTCTCGTCTCTCTCTCTCCTCTCTCTCTTCTCTCTTCTCTCTCTCTCCGCTCTTCTTCTCTCTTCTGTCTGTCTGCCTGCCTGCCTGTCTCCGCTCTCTGTCTCTTCTGTTGTCGTCTTCTTCTGTCTTTGTCTGTCTCTCTCCTGCCTCCTCTCCTCTCTCCCTCTCTCTCTCCCCCCCCCCCCCCCCCCGTCTGTGTCTGTCTCTGTCTGTCGTCTGCCTATCTGTCTGTCTGTCTGTCTATCTTCTCTCTGTCTCTGTTTCTTGTCTGTCTGTCTGTCTGTCTCTGTCTGTCTCTTGTCTCTCTCTCTCTCTCTTCTCTCTCTCTCTCCTCTCTCTCTCTCTCTCTCTTCTCTCTCTCTCGCACCACTTCACGAGGGCTGGCCCTAACGTAAATCTGTCTGTTATCTTCTCTCTCTCTGTCTCTCTCGTCTCTTCTCTCTCTCTCTCTCTCTCTCCTCTCTCTCTCTCTCTCTCTCTCCTCTCTCCTCCCGCTTCACTGAGGGCGCCATGCCATGCCAGTTCTGCCACACTAGTCTGGAAGTGTGTCATGATAACAGGGATCGGCACTCACTGACGTGTGATGTCAGTGCACGGAGGTCACAGGGTAAGGTCGTCGTGAGCCACCACTGACTAACTGAACTGACCGTGTCAACTAGTGACATGGCGGCACGGCCGGTCAGGCAGCACCGACGTGGGAGGGGCCCGGCGCGGCCGGAGTTGAAATTGTTGCTGATCAACCCGTGGTCTAACACTGGCCACACCTGCTGTTCACTAGTGACAACAACAACAACGAAGGATTCAGTGGCCGGCGGAACTCGGTTGATGAGACCGTGACGGAGGTCACTCACTGAGTGTTGCTGGCAGCTCAGGTTTGGCTGCCACTGACCGAGTCAGTCCTTTCCTTCAAAAGCCGACTCAAGACATTTCTCTTCTCAGAATATTTCTGTTAAGCCACATTGTCCTTCACTCCTATTAGTCTGTACAGTGTGTGTGTGTGTGTGTGTGTGTGTGTGTGTGTGTGTGTGTGTGTGTGTGCGTGCGTGCGTGCGTGCGTGCGTGCGTGCGTGCGTGCGTGCGGTGTGTGTGTGTGTGTGTGTGTGTGTGTGTGTGTGTGTGTGTGTGTGTGTGTGTGTGTGCACGCGGCACGCACGCACGCACGCACGCGCGCGCGCGAAGAAGAAGAAGTGAGTGAGTGAAGAAGGAGAAGAAGACTAGAGTGTGTGAGTGAGTGAAGAAGAAGACGAAGAAGAAGAAAAGGAGGAGGAGGAGGAGGAGGAGGAAAGAAGAAGAAGAAGAAAAAGAAAAAAGACTGACTGTTATTGACACAGAAGACAGACAAAAGAAGAAATACGTGTCTATCTTCCTCTGATCTGTTTTTGTTCTTTTTGTCTCTGTATTGTCTGCGTTAGCATCAGTGCGGCGTCATTTAAGTTATTATTATTATTTATTCCTGACGACTCGAAGCCATCTCTGTCAAAAAGATAGTGTTTTTTTGAATCCGTGTCCAAAGGTAGTCTTTTTTTTTTTTACATTATTATTTGTATCCGTGTCCTGTTTTCTTTTGGTGTGTACATTTTCGTAACTTCCTTCTTCTTTATCCGGGATATTGTTCTGGACCCCCCCACCCCGCACCCCACCAGCCCCCCGCCCTACCCTGTGTCACAACCCGGAAACTATGCCTAATACTAATTCTGATTTGATACCACTTCTTTCGGTTTAGTCGGAGACCTTTTGGCAACAGTGCTATCTGTCGTACATTTGTCACTACTTGATTAGATTCACATTAAGAGGATGTGGTGTGTGGGGGTGGGTGGTGGTGGGTGGTACGTGAAGAAAAGGAGTGTTTCACAGGAAAAGGATGACCATTGTTTGGAAGTTTTTGTTTCGCCGGTATTCCACTTGACATTTCTCAAAACTGACATTTCCGTCTCGGCTTCTCAGTTCCGTAACTAACCTGTACCGCGACGCTGTCCGCTACCCGTTAGGTGTGTGTGTGTGTGTGTGTGTGTGTGTGTGTGTGTGTGTGTGTGTGTGTGTGTGTGTTGTGTGTGTGTGTGTGTGTGTGTGTGTGTGTGTGTGTGTGTGTGTGTGTGTGTGTGTGTGTGTGTGTGTGTGTGTGTGGTGTGTGTGTGTGTGTGTGTGTGTGTGTGTTCTCTCTCTCTCTCTCTCTCTCTCTCTCTCTCTCTCTCTCTCTCTCTCTCTCTCTCTCTCTCTCTCTGTCTCCGTCTCTGTCTGTGTGTGTGTGTGTCTCTCTCTGTCTATGTATCTGTCTCCCCCCCCCTCCCGTCTGTGTCTGTCTGTCTGTCTCTGTCTGTCAGTCTGCCTATCTGTCTGTCTGTCTATCTCTCTCTGTCTCTCTGTCTCTGTTTCTGTCTCTGTCTGTCCGCCGTCTGTCTGTCTGTCTGTCTGTCTGTCTGTCTCTGTCTCTGTCTCTGTCTCTCTCTCTCTCTCTCTCTCTCTCTCTCTCTCTCTCTCTCTCTCTCTCTCTCTCTCTCTCTCCCGCTGTGTCTCTGTCTCTGTCTATCTGTCTGTCTCTGTCTCTGTCTGTTTGTCTGTCTGACTGTCTGTCTGCCTCTCTCTCTCTCAGTTTCTCTCTCTCAGTCTTTTCTCTCTCTCTCTCTCTCTCTCTCTCTCTCTCTCTCTCTCTCTCTCTCTCTCTTCTCTCTCTCTTTCTCCCTCGCACCGCTTCACTGAGGCGCCATGCCATGCCAGTTCTGCCACACTAGTCTGGAAGTGTGTCATGATAACAGGGATCGGCACTCACGTGTGATGTCAGTGCACGGAGGTCACAGGGTAAGGTCGTGAGCCACCACTAACTGAACTGACCGTGTCAACTGACATGGCACGGTCAGGCAGCACCGACGTGGGAGGGGCCCGGCGCGGCCGGAGTTGAAATTGTTGCTGATCAACCCGTGGTCTAACACTGGCCACACCTGCTGTTCACTAGTGACAACAACAACAACGAAGGATTCAGTGGCCGGCGGAACTCGGTTGATGAGACCGTGACGGAGGTCACTCACTGAGTGTTGCTGGCAGCTCAGGTTTGGCTGCCACTGACCGAGTCAGTCCTTTCCTTCAAAAGCCGACTCAAGACATTTCTCTTCTCAGAATATTTCTGTTAAGCCACATTGTCCTTCACTCCATAGTCTGTACAGTGTGTGTGTGTGTGTGTGTGTGTGTGGTGGTGGTGGTGTGTGTGTGTGTGTGTGTGTGTGGTGTGTGTGTGTGTGGTGTGTGTGTGTGTGTGTGTGTGTGTGTGTGTGTGTGTGTGTGTGGTGTGTGTGTGTGTGTGTGTGTGTGGTGTGTGTGTGTGTGTGTGTGTGTGTGTTGTGTGTTGTGTGGTGGTTGTGTGGTGGTGGTTGCGTGCGTGTGTGAGTGTGTCGTGTGTGTGTGTGTGTGTGTGTGTGTGTGTGTGTGTGTGTGTGTGTGTGTGTGTGTGTGTGTGTGTGTGTGTGTGTGTGTGTGTGTGTGTGTGTGTGTGTGTGTGTGTGTGTGTGTGTGTGTGTGTGTGTGTGTGTGAGTGTGTGTGTGTGTGTGTGTGTGTGTGTGTGTGTGTGTGTGTGTGTGTGTGTGTGTGTGTGTGTGTGTGTGTGGTGTGTGTGTGTGTGTAGCATAGTGTTTTAAAAACCCTTGTCGATATCGTTTTTTTTCTCCAGTTTTTTTCTTTTTTCTTTGATAACATTTTCCATCTCGATGTACATTATGTACATTATGTACATCGCTTGTTCAGCGCTTTGAGCCGCAGGGTAGGCGCTTTACAAATTTCCATTATTATTATTATTATTATTATTATTAACTACTGTGCCGGCCGCCTGTCGGCTTAATTTAACCCCTGTGAGCCGGTTTGGCCTAGCGGTAAGGCGTTAGGCTGGCAAGCAGAGGCCGGGCCCGCCTCGGTTCGAATCCGCTTCGGCTCTCCTTCTCTTCAAAAAGTTGTGGCCTGTGGACACTGTCTTGTGACTTTGTCCCTCACAGTTAATGAAACATTAAAATGGCTCCCATCGCTGCCCATCTTAACGCAGGTGTCATTCTGGTGGTCAGTGACTGACAGTGTAGCGACAGGTGTATGATCTCCTTTTCAGTCCCACCACCTCCATTCTCCCCGTCCCCAATAAGCCTTGTGGTTTCTCTGTGGACGTTAAGCACCACCTTTACTTACGGCTTAACCCACGCCCAGTGTGAGATCAGCACAGGTTGCACGTTTGTCCGCCCTTACCCGGGCTGGCTGCTCTAGGAAGTCTTCCTTTTGACCCCCACCCTCCTCCTCCTCCTCCTCCTCCTCCGCCCCTACTTCCGTCCCGCTCCATAGTAACTGGGATGACGTGGCAGTGTTCTCATCACAGTTATGATGGCCTACTCCCACAGCACAGCTCGGCCACAGTAAGTAAGTCAGTCAGTAAACAAGGTGCTTAACGTCCACAGAAACCATAAGGCTTATTAGGGACGGGGAGAAGGGGGGGGAAGGTGGTATGGAGGTGGGGGTAGAGGGAGATTATATACCTATCGCCCCACTGGCACCGCCAGAATGATTCCTGCATTAAGATGGGCAGCGATGAGAGTCATTTTTAATGTTTCAGTAGGAAGTGATGGACAAAGTCCACAAACCACAACCTTTTTGAAGAGAAAGGAGAGCCGAAGCGGAATCGAACCGGCCGAGGTCCTTCCGCTTACCAGCCTAACGCCTTACCGCTAGGCCAAACCGACTCACACAACTCCACAAACACTCTGACTTCTTTTGTTGGCGTCTCTCGCGGTCAGGCTAATACTGACGTCATGACGATTACTCGAGGCTCGTGATGGAATTTATTCTGTTATTTCTCGTCGGGCAGGCTGTCTCGGCATTGTCATAAGGGAGTGATGGTCCTGTTTCTGAGTCACGAGAAAGCAACGGTCGTATTTTAATCATGAGAGTAACAGAACTTCATCACACAAGGGACTTAATTAGCGCTCGAGATACGTAACACAAGTACAACAACAAAGACCTGAGTCGCCTACGGTAACTCGGCTCACCCGGCATGCGTGTGACAGAAAATACAAGGTACATAAGCATCAGAGGTAGTACATAAACTCCACCAGAGGTACATCCAGTACCTCTGTTACGTCCACCTCGACTTTCACACAGCTTCTGAGCTCTGTTACGTCCACAGAAACCGTAGGCTTATTAGGGACGGGAGCCCAGGACGGCCACCTCGACTTTCACACAGCTCCTGACCTCTGTTTACGTCCACAGAAACCGTAGGTTTATTAGGGACGGGAGCCCAGGACGGCCACCTCGACTTTCACACAGCTCCTGACCTCTGTTACGTCCACAGAAACCGTAGGCTTATTAGGGACGGGAGCCCAGGACGTCCACCTCGACTTTCACACAGCTCCTGACCTCTGCCCAGCGAGTAATGGTCCTACTGTAACTGATCATGGCAGAATAACAGTCCCATCTTTATCACGAAAGAATCATAGTCCTATTGTAATCATGATAGAGTAGGACTCTTATTTCAATGGCCAGAGTGTAATTGTCCTTTTTGTAATCAGAAAAGAACTTGCCGGGCAACTCAGTAGTGACGTACGTCAGCTACTGAGTCAGTGTCGGTCAGTCGGTCAGTTCGGATCTCTCAGACCACGCGATAAACAATCAGGAGTCGGCTAAATATAGCGTCTGTGTGTCAGCCAACTGGCTTAAATTAGACGCTCTGCGCCGCTGATCAGTATACCTACTGTACGAAACTCAGTCAGGGCAGAAAACCACTACATAACAAGCTGTTGCTTTGTGAATGAAGTGACTGTAAACTGGTGCATGGTTGAATGGTGTACACAGACCTTGCGCCGAGACGGCAGCACTTCGGCCACGTGGCTCCAACCATAGTACTACTACTACTACTACTGCTACTACTACTCTAGTACTACTACTACTACTACTACTACTACTACTACTACTACTACTACTACTACTACTACTGCTAGGTAGGTAGTGTTGCTTAATGTCCTCGGATGTCGGCTGGCATATTAGGGACAACGCTGTGACCAATGCCGAAGCATGGTTCAAGTATAGCTTTACGTCCACGGAAACCAGAAGGCTCGTTAGGACGGACAGCTCAGGACGGCCACCTCGACTCTCACACAGCTCCTGAACTATGAACTACTACTACTACAAAACTGTATTTATAATGCGCCTGTCCCAGTTCTAAAACCAAGCTCCAAGCTTAGTACAGCTTTACATATCAGACTCCTAATACATAGCTAAGAAATACATGCCTTAAAAACAGGATCTAGGTAATACAGTTGCGTCATCATACAAGACAAGGATTATGACCAAATACATAACTAAACAGCGCAAGTACACAACCAATAAACCATACACAACCAGATAGCGCTGTCAGTGCACCACTTCGGTGGATTATTTAAAAAGAAAAAGTTATAAAAGAATACAGTCACTCATTCAAAATCACATGCAACATGGGCACAGTGAGTCTGCTAGAGAGCGGAGAATAGCGATATAATTATAAAAGCGATCAATAATAATAATAATAATAATAGTTATTTTGAAGGGAACACCAGCCGCGATGACACAAGTTGCCTCGAAAGCGTAGAAAATGTGCAATTATTTTTATTTTAAGGTTTCGTATAGTAGTAGTAGTAGTAGTAGTAGTAGTAGTAGTAGTAGTAGTAGTAGTAGTAGTAGTAGTAGTAGTAGTAGTAGTAGTAGACAGTTCTATGGCGCGTGATCCCTAGCAAAATCTAGGGAACAATGCGCCGTACAAGAAGAAGCAGAAAAATGGACAAACACATACAATGGACAAAAAAAAGAAAGAGAAAAAAGTTTCACTGAGACCGCCAAACCACGCAAGAATTTACGTACAGCAATTTCAGTAAATAAACATGGTATGGTTATTCTACTAATCTTTATGAAACAGAAATACCTTTCCCCTTGGAATTTGATCAGGGAGCAGCCATATTGGTTCGCTGTTTACTCCTTAAGAGCAAACACTAAAAATGTTAGCTCGTGACGTCATTGAGACTTCTGCCCCACCCACCGACTTTGTCCTTGACGTCACACACTAAGACACTGACAGCCACTGAAAAACAAGGCAGCAGTGTTTTGGAGACTATCAAACCAGGAATGAAAGCATGGAACGAACTTGAACCCGAGGGGAACCCCCCCGCCCCACAAAAAGAGGAAGATGGAAAAGGAGGCCAAAGGGGTGTGAATGAGGGGGTGGCCAGAGAACTGAAGAAGGGGGAGGGAGGAAGGAGGAGGAGAGGAAGGAAGAGGGGAAGAAAGAGGAGGAGGAGGAAAAAAGGAGGAAAGAGGAGGAGGAGAAGGAGGAGGAGGAGGAAAGGGGGAGGAGAGGAAAGAAAGAGGAGGGAAGGAGAAGGAGAAGAAAGAGGAGAGAGGAAGAGGAGGAGAAGAAAAGGGAGGAGAAGAAGGAGGGGGAGAGGAGAAGGAGGAGGAGGAGGAAAGAGGAGGAGAGAGAAGAGGGGAGGAAGGAGGGGAGGAAGAAGAGGAGGAGGGAAAAAAGAGAAGGAGGAGGGGGAAATGAAAGGGGGAAAGGAGGAGGGAGGGGAGGAGAGGAAGTGAGTGAAGAAAAGAAGAAAAAGCAAGGCGGAGGGGGAAAAATGACGATGATGAAATGAAGTGAGATGAGAAGTGGGAAAGGGAGTGAGTGAAGAAAAAAATGAAAGACGAGGAGTGAAGAGGGGGAGGAGAAAAGAAAAGAATGAAGGGGAAATGAGTGAGTGAAGAAAAAGGTAGAGAAAG
>JABMCL010003257.1:12500-107500 GCA_018857735.1 Alviniconcha marisindica | reverse complement strand
AGAGAGAGGAACTTTAGTGTCAGCAAGCTGAGTAGAGCCAAAAAGCAGACCCCCCAAAAAACAAAAAAAATCCGCTCCAACATTTTCCCAGGGCCACGCCGGGGTCACGGACCGTTATAATCTGAACCAACTGCGACTGCTACCTCAGCGAAGGCTGTCAACATACACATGCATCTCATCGAACACTGGCCAGACACGTTTCTGCAGGACGAGGGGTGGGGTGTGTGTGTGTGGGAGCGGGGGGGGGGGGGGGGGGGGGGGACCCGACTGTTTTTTAAAATTAATTCCAGGCTACGGTTCACTGACGGTTATAATCTGAACCGCCGAACTTTGATACCCGAAGGCTAGCAGAGCACAGCATGCACCCCATCGAACACTGGCAGTAAATGCATGCATGCATCTCGAACACTGGCTGGCTGGACCCTGCGTGACTGGCCTTCCCATCATCGCTCTCCAGCAAATCCGCTCTGCCGCGCAGTCAGCCTAACCCGCCGACACCTCTGACTGGGCGCGTCAGTGTGAACTGAACTCACGTTGACCTCACGGCCTTGGCTTGTCACTATCGCCCATCTGCCCACCACGCCTCTCCTGAGGCTGTCTTTGTGTTTGTCTGTGCGCCTTCCTGCATGGCTGTCTTTGTGTTTGTCTGTGCGCCTTCCTGCATGGCTGTCTTTGTGTTTGTCTGTGCGCCTTCCTGCATCAGTGTCTTTGTGTTTGTCTGTGCGCCTTCCTGCATGGCTGTCTTTATAATTATGTCCACCCCAGTGACGTGTCTGTTTGTCTCATTGTGTGTCGGTCTGTTTGTGAGCCTGTCTGCCTGTGTCAGTGTCTGTGTTTGTCGTCAGTCCACCTGGCTGCCTGCCTGTCAGTGTGTCTGTGTCTGTGTTTGTCAGTGTCAGCTCATCTGGCTGCCCCGTGTATCTTTGTGTTTGTGTGCCTGCCTGCCTACCTGCCTGTGTGTCTGTGTTTGTGTCTGTGTCAGCCGTTCATCTGGCTGCCCCGTGTGTCTTTGTGTTTGTGTGCCTGCCTGCCTGCCTACCTGCCTGTGTGTTTGTGTTTGTGTCAGCCGTTCATCTGGCTGCCCCGTGTGTCTTTGTGTTTGTGTGCCTGCCTTCCTACCTGCCTGTGTGTCTATGTTTTTGTCAGTTCACCTGGTTGCCCCGTGTGTCTTTGTGTTTGTGTGCCTGCCTGCCTACCTGCCTACCTGCCTGTGTGTCTATGTTTTTGTCAGTTCACCTGGTTGCCCCGTGTGTCTTTGTGTTTGTGTGCCTGCCTGCCTACCTGCCTACCTGCCTGTGTGTCTATGTTTTTGTCAGTTCACCTGGTTGCCCCGTGTGTCTTTGTGTTTGTGGGCCTGCCTGCCTACCTGCCTGTGTGTTTGTGTTTGTGTCAGTTCATCTGGCTGCCCCGTGTGTCTTTGTGTTTGTGTGCCTGCCTGCCTACCTGCCTGTGTGTCTATGTTTTTGTCAGTTCATCTGGCTGCCCCGTGTGTCTTTGTGTTTGTGTGCCTGCCTGCCTACCTGCCTGTGTGTTTGTGTTTGTGTTAGTTCATCTGGCTGCCCCGTGTGTCTTTGTGTTTGTGTGCCTGCCTGCCTGTGTGTTTGTGTTTGTGTCAGTTCATCTGGCTGCCTCGTGTGTCTTTGTGTTTGTGTGCCTACCTGCCTGTGTGTTTGTGTTTGTGTCAGTTTATCTGGTTGCCCCGTGTGTCTTTGTGTTTTTGTCAGTTCATCTGGCTGCCCCGTGTGTCTTTGTGTTTGTGTGCCTGCCTGCCTGCATCGAGTACCTGCCTGTGTCAAACCGAAAGAAGTGGTATCAAATCAGAATTAGTATTAGGCATAGTTTCCGGGTTGTGACACAGGGTAGGGCGGGGGGCTGGTGGGGTGCGGGGTGGGGGGGTCCAGAACAATATCCCGGATAAAGAAGAAGGAAGTTACGAAAATGTACACACCAAAAGAAAACAGGACACGGATACAAATAATAATGTAAAAAAAAAACCAGACTACCTTTGGTCTGTGTTTTTGTCAGTTCGTCTGGCTGCCTGCCTTGCTTGTGTTTTTGTGTTTGTGTCAGTCCACATGTCTGCCTCGTGTGTCTTTGTCAGTTTGTGTCAGTTCACATGTCGGCCTCGTGTGTATTTGTCAGTTTGTGCACCCCGGCGTCTGCCCGTCGGTTGTGTGTCTTTGTCAGTCGGTTTGTGCACCTGTCTGCCAGTCGGCTGTGTGGCTCTTTCAGTCAGTTTGTACACCTGTCTGCCCGTCGGCTGTGTGTCTTTGTCAGTCAGTTTGTGCACCTGTCTGCCCGTCGGTTGTGTGTCTTTGACAGTCAGTTTGTGCACCTGTCTGTCCGTCGGTTGTGTGTCTTTGTCAGTCAGTTTGTGCACTGTCTGCCCGTCGGCTGTGTCTTTGCAATCTTGTCTGTGTCCGCATAACCTGCGGCCTGCCTCTTTGTCAGTACTGTGTTTGTTATGAATGTGCGCCTTCTTGCCTCTCTCTCTCTCTCTCTCTCTCTCTCTCTCTCTCTCTCTCTCTCTCTCTCTCTCTCTCTCTCTCTGTGCGCCGCGTGTGTGTGTGCGTGTGTGTGTGTGTGTGTGTGCGTGCGTGCGTGCGTGCGTGCGTGTGTGTGTGTGTGGTGTGTGTGTGTGTGTGTGTGTGTGTGTGTGTGTGAGTGGGGGGTGGGGGGGGGGGGTGGGGGGGTGGGGGGGTGAACGCCCGCCTGCCTCTGTGTGTCAGTCTGTCAGTGTTTGGGTGATCGTCCTGATGTGACCCTGTTCGGCTGACGGGTCGTTGGAAAAACAAGCAAGCAAGCAAGCAAGCAAACAAACAAGAAGAAGAACAAGAACAACAACCTATCGATATGTTTGTGTGCTGTCTCTGCAACTCCAATGACCGCTTTGTTGGTGCGCCAGCCTGACTGCCTATGAGTGTGTGTGTGTGCCAGTGTGTGTGTGTGTGTGTGTGTGTGTGTGTGTGTGTGTGTGTGTGTGTGTGTGTGTGTGTGTGTGTGTGTGTGTGTGTTCCTGTTTATGCCGGCATTATATCAAGTCCGGCCGCTGCAGTTAACAGGCCAGGCTGGTTGGATAGACTGTTGACTCAGTCTGGCGACAACAGGCCAGGTTGGGCGAATAGTCAGTTGACTCAGTCCAGCCGCTGCAGTCAACAGGCCAGGCTGATTGCATAGACTGTTGACTCAGTCCGGCAGGTGAGGTCAACAGGCCAAGCTGGTTCGATAGACTGTTGACTCAGTCGGCCGGTGAGGTCAACAAGCCTAGCTGGTTGGATAGACTGTTCAGTGACGGACTCAGTCCGGCCGGTAGCTAACAGGCCAGGCTGGTTGGGTAGACCGTTGACTCAGATCGGCCGCTGCAGTCAACAGGCCAAGGCTGGTTGGATAGACTGTTGACTCAGTCCGGCAACAACAGGCCAGGCTGAGCGAACAGACTGTTGACTCGGTCATCCCCGAATGCAGACGAAGTGTCAGGTCCGCAGGTCAGCCAGTCCGCAGTCACCGCGTCAGTTAGGCACGGTACTGACTGCGCGGCCCCATACAGTCTGGACACTTCCCTTGCTCTCCATATTTGTAATTGTATGTTAGTGTTGTTGTTGTTGTTCGCTTTTGTTGTTTTACCCGACCATTTTATGTTCTATAACCAGGTCTTCTACCGTAACGCCATACCACGTTTCGTTTCGTTTCCGATCATATTTCTTTTTTACAAATTTTGTTCGAAGGGAGAGCACTACTGACGACGTATGGAGAACGCAATGGAAGCCTCCATGCAGCAGAAAGTTCTTTGACACTGTTACTGTTGCTTCTTGGCGTAAATCTGCATCATGGCGTTGACAGAGAGATGGGTGAACGACCAGTTATTTGACATTCTGGGGATATCAGACAAATATATCGCCCAGTATTTTATCGGACTAGCTTCCAAGGCTGGCAGTCCCGAAGAATTTGTGGAGCAACTGAAAGAAACGCAGACTGTGGATGTTGACAACAACCTGATCGCTTTTGCCAAGGATCTGTACAACAGAGTAAGACATATAAAATCAAGGCAGTATCTAAGGGAGGCGCTCGAAAAATGCTGGGACATTTTAAACGCCTTTTTGTGTCTAAAATGTTAGAACCTTCCAAACAGGGTACGGTCATATCACTATCAGGATAACTATATCAACGAATAAAGCCAACATTTGTTTCCAAAAGTTAGTTTTATCATATTTCTGTTTGTTTCTTTCAGCATGCCTGTGCTTGCTTGACCTAGATCTAGTTTCATGGTAACGACACGCACGTTTCCTCAGTGTCGATGTCAGCAAGACAGTCGATCATGTACCACTACCAGTTGACGACTCATTTTTTACACTTCTGTATTCAAATTCACTTTTCGTTTAAAATTTTGACTTTGGTCACAGATATTCATGCACCTGTTTGAGTGATTTTGATGATATCTATGACCTAAAATAGTTTTGAAATGTCCTAGCAATTCCCTTGCAATTTCCTTAGGTTAGAACTAAGAAAACAAGTAAAAAGTAATATATATATATATATCACTTAGCAGTGAATAGTTAGTATTAATAATAATTCTTATTAAATAGTACAATAGCAGTCAGTACTGGTACTGGTAACAGTGTGACAGTGGGCTGTGATTAGTGTGAATGTACTAAGGAAGAAAAAGTGCAGTGTTATCTTCATTTTCAGAAGGTGAAGTTGGCTGCCTCAACCACAGCTGGAGAAGACCTGGGAATCTTCCATTTATAATTTTATAGTGTGTACCTTGCTGTCCTACAGCTGAGAATATTGGTTGCCAACTGCACTCAACTTATGACAACTATCAGTTCAATCCTGATTTAATTTAAAAAAAATAGGGTTAGGGTCATATATATGCAACAGCAGCAAATACACTGCACCCTTTCCCCTGTCTGAATTTTCTTTTGTACTTTCTCATACCACTTTAAGTTGATAGGATTCTGCAGGCCCCCCAAAAGTGCAGCATAATCTCCAAGCAGTTTTTACTCAGTGGAAGGTGGCTGCCTAATCCAAAGAAGAAGAAGAAAAAGAATTCACAGAAATTAGAATGCAGTTGTTTCACATACAGTATCCCTGTTATAATTAAAAATAATTATGTATGAGTTTATGGCTGGTTGGGTATCTTGCTGGACTGTAAAGTGTAACGGTTAACAAACACTAACAGTGGCCATAGGCTGACTCTTGGCTGTGACAGTTTTTCTGGGTCAGCACTAAAGAAAACTTTTAAATCAAGTTGTTTTTCCAGTTGAATTGTGTGCATTATATCTGGCACTTGGCAGTAGTGTGGTCTTTTGTCTGTCATTAACAGTGTTACAGTTACTTTAATGCTTGTCATTGTGAAGCACTTAGGGCTTATCAGAACTGAGGCTCCTGACAAGTGTTGATTACTATTATTTCTTGGACAGAACATGTTTTGGAGAAGGCTAGTCCCTGAACATGTTAATGTATAATCAATGATACAATTATTAAATATTAATATTATTCAGGTTCCGCACAAAGGTAAACAGCCAAAGCAGATGACAGTGGAACAAAGGGAAGCTATTGAACTGGAACAGAAAAACAGGACCTATCAGCTGCTGGATGAGGATGATGAGGATGACGACAGTGATGAAATTGTTCAGCCCACACCAGCTAAGGTATAGTGTTGTTTGTGTGTTTAACTGCATGCATGCAGTGTGTGTGTGTGTGTGTGTGTGTGTGTGTGTGTGTGTGTGTGTGTGTGTGTATCATCATATGTTAAAATGTACAGTGTATGTGTGTGTGTGTGTGTGTGTGTGTGTGTGTGAGTGAGTGTGTATCATATATTAGTGTACATTATGACTTTATGTGTTTGTGTATGTGTTTCTGTTTATGTGTGTGTGTGTATGTACATGTGTGTGTGTGTGTGAAAAATAGCCTGAGTGAAACAAGACAGTTCAATGCCGTGTATATGTGTATTATGATATTTATGTAAAGGCAAGTTTGCTGTTTAACTCACAAAGATATCATCTTTTAAGCAGTCTCTGGTGGTTGACATCACAAATTTAGGCACAATACTTCTTTGAGTTTTAACAGTTTGGTTTAGGTCTTTTCTTCTGTGTTTGGATTCTGAACCACAGAAAAGCAAGGTGGACAAGAAGAAGAAACGAAATCTGCGTCGCAGGCAGGAGAGCTCGTCCAGCAGCAGCGACTCGGAACAGGACAGGTAAGCATCCGAACCGCCAGAACATCACTGACAGATGTCACCATAACCCTAACCCTAACCCTGTCAACGGTATGTCACTTTGACTTCCAGTTAAAGCCTCCTGAATGAAAGTTTTTCAGCCACTGTACCACTGTACATGAATAATGTGACTGAACAAAGGGGAAGTGAACTAAAGAAGTAAGGGTGGGTGGGTGGGGCGGGGGGGGGGCTTGTCAACTGGCATGGAATAAAGAATACATAGACAGCAGTTTTGATTTGATTTCTCATCCTGTTTGTTGAAAATTGCTGTCTTCAGGTTCCAAAAACATGACTGGTTGCTACCATTTCATGCCCAGTAGTCTGTGTGTATCTGTGATGAGGCATTAACTAGGCTGGTGTGTGTGGCAGCTGCTTCAAATCTGTTGTGAGCCAACTTTTTTTCTGTTCTTCATTGGTAATGAGCATGTCTGCATCCCTGAGGAACTCAGATTTAAAGGAAAAAAGCACTGCTGCATCAGCATCGGTAGAACAACCCAACTAAGCATGCAGTCGGTATTTGCACATTATCTGTATTTTCAGGCCCACTTGTGTCTTTGGCAGATCTGCTTTAATTATTTATTACTATGGGAATGATCAGGCCTGTGAATTATGATGTTGGCTGTCTCTTCATGAGACAGCAAGACAACACTTACCACATGACAATGCTCACTGACCAGTTCTGGGCATCAACACAGGAAGGGGTTGCTATTCAAAAAGGGGTGGAGTGGAGAGCTCCACTCTGTCAGCCAAAAAGTATGGGAGACACATCCCAGCTAATCCATGGCTGTATATTAATGAGGCTTAGTCTGGCAAAAACCACACAACAACAATGATAATGTAGATAGTTCTTATTGACTTATAAAGCGCCATTCTCTAACACAAACTCAATGCTCTGTACAAACAACCTGACAAAAAAAACACATTTACCTACATTTCAACCAACAGAACCATAAGCGTGATCACATAGCTAACAATTACTATCAAATTTTGACAACAATAGCAACACTTGTTTGCTAAACTTGAGGGCAGAGCCTTTGGTCAAAGTGTATTGGACTGTGGTGGGTAAGCTGGGAGGAGACTGAGTAAAGGGAGGTAACTTGTCAGACCCAGCCTAGTCTTGTCTCCAATTTATCGCAGTGTTTCTTGCTAGACAGTGCTGGGGAAACTTGCATTATCTTGATGATGACACAGTCACAGTGTGAGTTAGGATTTGCATTATCTTGATGATGACACAGTCACAATGTGAGTTATGATTATCATTATTTTGATGATAACACGGTAACAGTGTCAGGATTTGCATTATCTTGATGATGATAGTCACAGTGTGAGTTATGATTATCATTATTTTGATGATAACACGGTAACAGCGTCAGGATTTGCATTATCTTGATGATGACATAGTCACAGTGTGAGTTATGACTGAATCAGTAACTTGAGTAAATGGAACTAATTTATACGTTTATTTTGGCATTGTGACTTTCTTGCTTTGTAATTGTATGCTCTTTTGTTCCAATGGGATTTTTTTTCCTTGGAAAATTTAGGTTGGCGGTCTGAAAGAAAGCCAGCCACAACAGAGTTGTGCTACCCAGCCTTCCAGTGATTCCATGGCTTGATTTTATAAATATATATATATTTTTTTTAGAGCTGATGACCCATGGCAGCAAGGAGGAGACACTAGCTGAGGTAGCACAGCTCTGATGCAGCAGGCTTTCTTTAGGGAAGCTGAGCTGAACCATGCATGCAGAGGATCTGAGCTGGGGTGACAACGTGTAGAAACTATAAAAGAGCACTGAGAAGTGTTAATGTTCCTGGTGAACCGGTTTGGCCTAGTGGTAAGGCGTTAGGCTCATAAGCGGAAGGACCTTGGTTCGATACCGCTTCGGCTCTCCTTTCCTTTCAAAAAGGTTGTGGTTTGTGGACACTGTCCTGTGACTTTGTCCATCACTTCCTACTGAAACATTAAAATGGCTCTCATCACTACCCATTTTAATGCAGGAATAATTCTTGTGGTGACAGTGTAGCAATAGGTATATAATCTCCCTCTTCCCCTTTCCCCCCTTCTCCCCATCCCTAATTAGCCTTATGGTCTCTGTGGATTTAAGTACCATGTTTACTTACTTACTAGTTAACGTTCCTTGTGTTGACGTTGTTGTGGCACAGGGCGCCAGAGGGTGGGGCGGAGAGCTCATCTGAGGATGAGATGGACAAGGAGGAGAGAGAGCGGCAAGCCGACCTGAAAGAGAGGGACGAGTTCGCCAAACGCCTCAAAGAGAAAGACAAAGAAAAAACTCGGAAATTGTCGGACAAAGAGTCCAAATCCAAGGTGAGAATTTGACGGGAAGTCCGGGATGCGGCGTTGTGACCCCCTTCCCCACCTGAGCTGTTTGAGGTCAAAGGGCGAAAGACCAAGCAAGCGGCACAGCCGGCCGAAAGTTCTGCTTCATGCAGACTGGTTAAAGGTGACAGACATAAAGCCAGTGATTCCGTTGGAGACACAGCTTTCAAAGGCTGCCCTCTGGGTTGCACATTAATAATTAATTAATAAAGAGGATTTCAAGAGCGCCCACCTACCGCACAAGGTGGGAGCACAGGGCACTTTATAACGTAGAAACTATAAAACTAACGCCACACACACGCATGCACACACACACACACACGCTGACAGTTCACTGCAGCTTTGCCATGATACAAGACTCAGATTGGCTGAGGCTATAGTCTTTGATCTGGTCTTGCAGCCTAGGGCTATGGTAACTTTCAACACAGGTCAAAGTGTGAGCGAGCAAAACTTGAGAAACGTCCTGTCTTGCCAAGTGGAGTCCAGCCTGTCTTTGAAAGGCTGCAAGGATGGGGTGTCTCTGTCTTTGGAGAGGCAGTGGGCCAGTGCGCGCTTGTTATAATAATAATAAATAATAGCGGGGTCTTAGAGTGCCCTTTCTCAAATGAGCCCTAGATGCATACATTTCATACTCAAGTTAAACAAAACAGCTGACATCAAAACACACAATATGAACATACACAGATTTGTCATCAAACATCAGCCAAGAATAGCATATGAGCCTCCGTGCTTCGGGCAGATGAATTTGTTTTTTATATTAGGCATATGTCTATGTGTGTTTCAGGCATATGAGGAAGCCAAGCGGAGACTTCAGATGGAAGCAGAAGACAGAAAAAAGGCCATTCCAGACATTCGGAAGCAGTCCCGACGGGAATACCTGTCAAAGCGTGGTCGTGACAAGCTGGATGACCTTGACGCTGAAGTTCAGGATGAGGAATTCCTTTTTGGGGAAACCCAGTAAGAAAACCATATCTATCGGGATTTATCATCTTTGTTAGCGTGGGTCTGTAGATGGCTGATCCATGCTCACAATCTGTTGTGAATGATGCAGGATGGTGCAGGAGTGTCCGACGAATGTGAGTGCATGCAGGCTGACGGATGTGTGTGTGTGTGTTCAGGCTGACAGGTGTGTGTGTGTGTGTGTGTGTGTGTGTGTGTGTGTGTGTGTGTGTGTGTGTATGTGTGTGTGTGTTCAGGCTGACAGGTGTGTGTGTGTGTGTGTGTGTGTGTGTGTGTGTGTGTGTATGTGTGTGTGTGTTCAGGCTGACAGGTGTGTGTGTGTGTGTGTGTATGTGTGTGTTCAGGCTGATGGGTGTGTGTGTTCAGGCTGACGGATGTGTGTGTGTGTGTTCAGGCTGACGGGTGTGTGTATGCGTGTGTGTTCAGGCTGATGGGTGTGTGCGTTCAGGTTGATGGATGCATGTCTGTGTTCAGGCTGATGGATGCATGTCTGTGTTCAGGCTGATGGATGTGTGTGTGTGTGTTCAAGCTGATGGATGTGTGTGTGTGTTCAAGCTGATGGATGCATGTGTGTGTTTATGCTGATGGATGTGTGTGTGTGTGTGTTTATGCTGATGGATGTGTGTGTGTGTGTGTGTGTGTGTGTGTGTTTAGGGTGACGGATGTGTGTGTTCAGGCTGATGGACGCATGTGTGTGTGTGTGTATATGTGTGTGTTCAGGCTGATGGATGTGAGTGTGTGTGTGTGTTCAGGCTGATGGATGTGTGTGTGTGTTCAGGCTGATGGATTTGAGTGTGCATTCAGGCTGACGGATGTGTGTGTATGTGTGTTCAGGCTGACGTGTGTGTGTGCGTGTGTGTGTGTGTGTTTGCACGTGTGTGTGTGTTTGCACGTGTGTGTGTGTGTGTGTTCAGGCTGATGGGTGTGTGTGTGTTCAGGCCAATGGATGCATGTATATATTCAGGCTGACAGATGTGTGTGTGCATTCAGGCTGACGGATGTGTGTGTGTGTGTGTGTGCGTTCAGGCTGACTGAGAAGGAACGGAGGGATCTGAACTACAAGCGCAACGTCCTCAAGTTGGCTAAGGAGCACAAGGCAGCCAAGGAAATAGAGCGTGTTGACCGCTACTACCTCCCCAAGGATGACGTCAAGCCGCAGGAGAAGTACGTGGAAGATGCCACAGAGCGTGGGCCTAACTATGAACAGCGCCGGTGGGAGGATGAGCACTTCAATGCCGGCACGCTGCGATTTGGTGCTCGGGACGCTCGGGAGAAGAGCAAGAAATCCAAGACGTATGATGTCATCATGGATGAGGAGATCGAGTTTGTGCAGGCCTTGAAGATGCCAGGGACGCTGAAGGAGAAGGAGGAGAAGTACAAGGTGGGTGTTTTTGTCCTCTTTGGCTCGTCGTTTTTTAGCTTTGTTTTTGTGTTTATAGACAGTGTTTTGTGTTTGCTAGCAATCTTTTTGTATTTGTAGACAGTGTTTTTGTGTTTGCTGACGAGGTTTTTGTGTTTATAGACAATGTTTTTGTGTTTGCCAGTTATGTTTCTGTGTTTATGATGATGCTTCTGTGTTTGCATTATTAGTGTTACCACTAGTAGTAAACCTGTGCATGTCCATAGGCTAGGCTAGGCATTCATTGCTGCTGTTGACTTGGGTGTCTAGTAAACCTGTGCTGGACTAGGCTAGGCATACAGTGCTGTTGTTGAGTGTCTAGTAAACCTGTGCTGGACTAGGCTAGGCATACAGTGCTGTTGTTGAGTGTCTAGTAAACCTGTGCTGGACTAGACTAGGCATACAGTGCTGCTGTTGACTTGCGTGTCTAGTAACCTGTGCTGTGTGCATTGGTCTTCAGCGTGAACACTCCTCCTCGCTTGAAAAGGAGCACATGAGCGAAGCGGAAAAGAAGCGGGCAGAGATCGAGGAGACCCAGCGCAGCCTTCCCATCTTCCCGTTCAAGCACGACCTCATCGCGGCCATCAGGGAGCACCAGGTGCTGATCATAGAGGGCGAGACTGGCTCCGGCAAGACCACGCAGATACCCCAGTATCTTCATCAAGCTGTGAGTTGTGTGTGTGTTTGTTTGGGGATGAGACTGGCTCGGCAAGACTACACAGATACCCCAGTATTTTCATCAAGCTGTAGTTGTGTTTGGGGGGTGGGGAGGGGGATACTGGTTCTGTCAAGACTATGCAATACCCCAGTATCTTCATCAAGCTGTGAGTTGTGTGTGTGTTGGGGGGGGGGTTGGGGGGGATGGTGGACAGGCTGACTCCAGCAAGACCCCAGATACCCCAGTATCTTCATCAAGTTGGTGGGGGGTTGGGGCAGAGAGACAGACTGTGGCAAAATGACACTGATTCCCCAGTATCTTCATCAGGCTGTGAGTTGTTTGTGTTGGGGGTGGGGATAGAAAAACAACACAAATACCACAGGAGTTTCAACATGCTGTAAGTTGTGCATGTGTGAGAGAGAGAGAGAGAGAGAGAGAGAGAGAGAGAGAGAGAGAGAGAGAAACAGGTAAACAGACAGTCAGGGTGTGGCAGATGCAGACAGAAACAAATAAAAAACGGGTTAGGGTTAGACAGAAGTTGGCTGTAGTGAATATCTGTGCCATGCTGTGTAGCATCTGTGTTGCATTGTTTGGTGTGTTGACGCTTTTCTCTGTCCTGTGCAGGGTTTCACAAAGGACAGGAAGAAGGTGGAGTAGCATTGTTTAGTGTGTTGATGCTTTTCCCTGTCCTGTGCAGGGTTTCACAAAGGATGGGGAAAAAGGTGGGGTTGCATTGTTTAGTGTGTTGACGCTTTTCTCTGTCCTGTGCAGGGTTTCACGAAGGATGGGGAAAAAAGTGGGGTTGCATTGTTTAGTGTGTTGACGTTTTTCTCTGTCCTGTGCAGGGTTTCACAAAGGACAGGGAAGAAGGTGGGGTTGCATTGTTTGGTGTGTTGACTCTTTTCTCTGTCCTGTGCAGGGTTTCACAAAGGACAGGGAAAAAAGTGGGGTTGCATTGTTTTGTGTGTTGACGCTTTTCTCTGTCCTGTGCAGGGTTTCACAAAGGACAGGGAAAAAAGTGGGGTTGCATTGTTTTGTGTGTTGACGTTTTTCTCTGTCCTGTGCAGGGTTTCACAAAGGACGGGAAGAAGGTGGGATGCACACAACCTCGGCGTGTTGCAGCCATGTCAGTTGCTGCTCGTGTGTCGGAGGAGATGGGCTGGAAGCTTGGAAATCAGGTCAGACAGGCTTGGAAATCAGGTCAGACAGGCTGGAAATCAGGTCAGACAGGCTACTCCTGTGCCACTGGGACAAAATCTTAGCACTGAAATGGAATAAAGAGCAGTTCAGTTTTTAGAACTGAAATGGAATAAAGAGCAGTTCAGTTCACCGACAGAAGCAATCCAGTTTTTATGTTTTTTCCCTTTCTTTTCAACCTCGTGTTGTAGCATGTTGTCATTATTGTTTTGTATTGCTTTAAATGCACATTTTTGATAGATCAAGTGATGAAGATTTTTCACTATTATTATTATTAAATCTCCCAAATACAGCTGGAAATTGCACGGATTTGTCGCAAGAATGTACCTCGTCATGTGATCAGAGGCAAAAGTGTGTGCTCTTCGATAAAAAAGAAGACTTTCTACAGTGATTCCCTGCCGTATAACAATAACAGTAACAATATACTTTATTCGTCCCAGCGGGAAATTCAAGCTATCGTTCGATCACACAACAAAGAACATATCTCAATAATTCTAAGTCATGAAACACGCGCACATACACACTCTTAGACATACGCCCCCTTTCTCTCAGTCTGCATACACTAATAGGAATGATCCAATGCTAATACCTCAATATGTACTATAAACCATTATACTCAGGCTGTAATGGTTTGCGAGCCGGTTTGGCCTAGTGGTAAGGCATTGGGCTGGTAAGCGGAACGACCTCGGTTCGATACCGCTTCGGCTCTCCTTTCTCTTCAAAAAGGTTGTGGTTTGTGGACACTGTCTTGTGACTGCATCCGTCACTTCCTACTGAAACAGTAAAATGGCTCTCATCGCTGCCCATCTTAATGCAGGAATCATTCTGGTGGTGACAGTGTAGCGATAGGTATATATAATCTCCCTCTCCCCCCCACCTCCATACCCCCTCCCCCCCCCTTCTCCCCGTCCCTAATACGCCTTATGGTTTCTGTGGGCGATAAGCACCATGTTTACTTACTTACTGTAGTGGTTTATAGTACATGACTAAGCAATGTGCACATTGTGGGCAAACCTGGCTTTTTCAAACAGTGAACAGGCAGTTGTGCTACTGTTCAGTTCAGCTCAGCTCAAGATGGTATCTGTGCACCTGGGAAAGCCCATATGTGCTCCACCCTGTCTCAGCAGTTTCCCCAGTGTTGCTTTTGAAACGGTTCCAATGTTCATCAGATTGATGATGGCCCTCTCTTGTCCTTTCAAGGAAGATCACTGAGCTCTTCCTCTTTCCCAAACTCCAAGCACTGGTTTACGACATCCTTCCTTCAACCACTGCCCTTATTTAGTTACGCCATAGGGTCCGGAAAAAAACTGTCAGCTAACGAGCATTGTTTTGGTGGTGCTCAAACAGTAGTACATTTGTTACAAACAACTCAAATTATATCAGACGTTTGTGTTATAACTGACCATGTTGCTTATGCCAGCTCAAATCAAACCAAAATCGTTTGAATTGAGACAAAACTCTTTTTTTACCTGGGGTGCATTCGCCTCTTGTTTACATGCGTACTTGGGTGCTAGGTTGCTTCTACAGTCATATTAGTACCCAAACCTTTCGGAGGGCACTGACCGCGTCAGTAGACAGCTGCGCGGAGATAAAGAGTGCCCCTTCAGTGACGTACCCAAATCTGGCAGAGTTTGGAGGAAGGTGCCGGAAAGCGATGTTCGGAGTGTGCCTCTTTCCACGCCTCTCTCCTCCAGGTGGTCGATGGTGTGACGTCCTTAGCTTTCTTCCCCACAGCTAGTGCCTCAAGCTCCTGAACACTTAAGATCTTCTGAGACACAAGCCACTTGTGATGGTTGCTTTGCCCACCAGTCTGTCTGCTTGGTCATTTCCCTTCACTTCGGCATGTCCAGGGCGGTGCATCCACAGGAGTCTCCAAGTTATTCTACAGGAAAAATGAGACTTTATGAAAAGGAAGGTGGAGAATATAGAAGAAGAAGGAGAGAGAAAAGAAGAAACGAGTTCTTTCTGCCTTTTCGCTGTCGCAGCATTCAGTTTTAGGATTATCAGTTTAGCCGCTGGTTCAGGTGTTGTTGTTCTGTGCTGGGTGCAGCGGTGTTAGGTGTAAAGACTGCTGTATTATGTTTTTATAGTGTTTGCTTTGTTGTGCTGTTGTGCACAGGTCGGCTACAGCATCAGGTTTGAGGACTGCACGTCGGAGAGGACCATACTCAAGTACATGACGGATGGCATGTTGTTACGTGAATTTCTGGGTGAACCGGATCTCTCCAGCTACAGGTTTGATATCCACAGTTGTCCTCTCACTTCCCATTTGCCTTTTTCTTGACATTTCTTTTTCCATTTGTCTTTTTTCTATGTTTTTACCTTCTGTCTTTAGCCTCACAATTTTTTTTCTCCATTTCTTTTCTTCCTCACAGTGTTTACTACTTGTTTTCTTCCTCTCAGTCTGTGCTATATGTTTTCCTCCTCACAATTTTTACCATTTGTCTTCTTCCTCACAGCCTTTGCCATTTGTCTTCCTCGTCACAGTTTTTATCATTTGTTTTCTTTCTCACAGCCTTTGCCATTTGTCTTCCTCCTCACAGTTTTTATCATTTGTTTTCTTCCTCACAGCCTTTGCCATTTGTCTGCCTCCTCACAGTTTTTACCATTTGTTTTCTTCCTCACAGCCTTTACCATTTTGTCTTCCTCCTCACAATTTTTACCATTTGTTTTCTTCCTCACAGTTTTTACCATTTATCTTCTTCCTCACAGCCTTGGGCCATTTGTCTTCCTCCTCACAATTTTTACCATTTGTTTTCTTCCTCACAGTCTCTGCCGTCTGTCCTCTTCCTTACAGTTTTTACCATTTATCTTCTTTCTTACAAGTTTTACCTTCCGTCTCTTTCCTCACAGTTTTTTATTATTTGTCCTTCTTCCTCACAAGTTTTTTTCTTTCTTTCCACACAGCTTCTACCATTTGTCTTCTTTCTCACACTTTTTGCCTTCCTCACAATTGTTTCCATTTGTCGTCTACCTCACAAGTGCCTTTTTTCCCCCTCACACTGTGAGCTCTGAGTTCACTTTTTGCTTGTGTCCAGCACAGCACAGTATGCAATGTAAGGTGATCAAAGTTCAGAGCTGGGGCTGTGTTTGGCCCACAGCATCGGCTGTTGAACTGTCCCCAATGAAAGTACACTTTTCTGTGGTCGACCTGTCTGTTTTTACTCCAGGGGTGAGTAAATTCAGTGCAATTCAGATGTCCCCAGTGAAAGTACACTTTTCTGTGGCCCACCTGTCTGCTTTACTCCAAGGCTGAGTAAATTCATGCAGATCAGGTCAGATGTCATCAGTGATACTACACTTTTCTGTGGCTGACCTGTCTGTTTTACTCCAAGGCTGAGTAAGTTCAGTGCAGATCAGGTCAGATGTCCCCTATGAAAATACATTTTTCTGTGGATGATCTGTCTGCTTTACTCCAGTGTAAATTCAGTGCAGATCAGGTCAGATATCTCCAATGAAAATACACTTTTCTGTGGATGATCTGTCTGTTTTACTCCAAGGCTGAGTAAATTAACTTCCATTCAGTTCAGTAACATTTGGTTCATCTAGACCTTGACTATGTTGCTTTACATGGGGGGAGGGGGGGGGGGGATGAAAGAGTAAAGGCTCGACTGCGGATACCGCCCGAAAAAGACAGGAGAGACCATAGACCGCCGCCAGAACAGTGGAAGTGTTAAGGCGGTGTCCCCTCGCCATTGCGCAGTGACTAGTGTCTAGTGAACCGTGCAATTGCTGTTTCAACTGCCATGCTGGGCAGAGTCACAAAGACAATGTCCATTGCACTGCCGTTGAGGAACAACCTGAAGTGACAGAAGCCCAACTTTTGGAGCCCAGTTCCACCTCCCTGCTCATGATCTCTTCTGGGCTAACTTGAGGGTCCAGCTCCACCTCCCTCCTCTTCATCTCGCCTGGAACCCTGTGTAATGGTTCATCTAACAAGGGGCATGCCTTTTATGAAGAAAATCCACTTGTTTCTTTTTTTCCCCTTTTTTTCTGTAGCCAATTCCTAATACTGACAGAATCAACCACTGAGCTACAGGGCAGATTAAGACTGTAGAGGAAGACAAAGTGTGTCCACTCTTTAAACAGAAGTGCACCTGTTTTGTGTCTGCTGCAGTGTGTTGATCATTGACGAGGCCCATGAACGCACGCTGCACACGGACGTGCTGTTTGGTTTGGTGAAGGACATCGCTCGATTCCGCCCTGACCTGAAGCTGCTCATATCAAGTGCCACCTTGGATGCTCAGAAGTTCTCGGAGGTGTGTTTGTGTGCCAGTGTGTGTGTGTGTGTGTGTGTGTGTTTAGTGTGCCAATGTGTGTGTGTGTGTGATGTGTGTGTCAGTGTATGTTCAGCATGCCAGTGGGTGTGTGTGGGTGTGTGTATTTGTGTGCCAGTGTGTGTGTGTGTTTAGTGTGCCAAAGTGTGTGATGTGTGTGTCAGTGTATGTTCAGCATACCAGTGTGTGTGTGTGTGTGTGTGTGTGTGTGTGTGTGTGTGTGTGTATTTGTGTGCCAGTGTGTGTGTGTGTTTAGTGTGCCAGTGTGTGTGTGATGTGTGTGTCAGTGTATGTTCAGCATACCAGTGTGTGTGTGTGTGTGTGTGTGTGTGTGTATTTAGTGTGCCAATGTGTGTGTGTGTGTGATGTGTATGTTCAGCATGCCAGTGTGTGTGTGTGTGTGCGCATGTGTGTGTTAAGTATGCCAGTGTGTTTGTGTGTGTGTGTGTGTGTGTGTGTGCATGCATGCGCACATGTGTGCAAGTGCATGCAAGAGAGGAAACAAGTCACAGAATGCACCATTTCCTGACTATGTAGTGGGTCTGATTTTAGGGGCATTGGGGTATAACTATAAGCTGATGATGAAAAGTTGGTCTGTCTCTACAGAATTGATTGAATTTGTTACAGTTGTACCCAGATATGTTGGTAACTCTTTTGTGAAGGCCTGATCGACATTGAAAGCAGGAGGACTTTCTCATAGGTAACTGTAACCCATCGATGTTTTTCTCCTTTTCAGTTTTTTGATGATGCCCCAATATTCCGTATTCCCGGTCGTCGCTTCCCCGTTGACATCTATTACACAAAGGTAGGATATCATGCTGAGGGCTTTTTGCCCTGAGCTGACCCTTCTCCTTTCCTTCATGCTTCACAGTTTTCCACTAAAAAGTCTTTATCCACAAATGGTCTGATTCCAAAATAGCAGATTATCATGCCACAGTATATGACCTACTGTTGCACTCGTAACTGACCTACTGTTGCTCCAGTGGTGACCAGCTGTTGACACAGACTGTTGCTCCAGTGGTGATAACTGCTGACATGGACTGTTGCTCCAGTGGTGACCAGCTGTTGACACAGACTGTTGCTCCAGTGGTGACCAGCTGTTGACAGACTGTTGCTCCAGTGGTGACCAGCTGTTGACAGACTGTTGCTCCAGTGGTGATAACTGTTGACATGGACTGTTGCTCCAGTGGTGACCAGCTGTTGACACAGACTGTTGCTCCAGTGGTGACCAGCTGTTGACAGACTGTTACTCCAGTGGTGATAACTGTTGACACAGACTGTTGCTCCAGTGGTGACCAGCTGTTGACACAGACTGTTGCTCCAGTGGTGATAACTGTTGACAGGACTGTTGCTCCAGTGGTGATAACTGTTGACACAGACTGTTGCTCCAGTGGTAACCAGCTGTTGACACAGACTGTTGCTCCAGTGGTGACCAGCTGTTGACACAGACTGTTGCTCCAGTGGTGATAACTGTTGACATGGACTGTTGCTCCAGTGGTGACCAGCTGTTGACACAGACTGTTGCTCCAGTGGTGACCAGCTGTTGACAGACTGTTGCTCCAGTGGTGACCAGCTGTTGACAGACTGTTGCTCCAGTGGTGATAACTGTTGACATGGACTGTTGCTCCAGTGGTGACCAGCTGTTGACACAGACTTGCTCCAGTGGTGACCAGCTGTTGACAGACTGTTGCTCCACTGGTGATAACTGTTGACACAGACTGTTGCTCCAGTGGTGACCAGCTGTTGACAGGGACTGTTGCTCCAGTGGTGATAACTGTTGACAGGGACTGTTGCTCCAGTGGTGATAACTGTTGACACAGACTGTTGCTCCAGTGGTAACCAGCTGTTGACACAGACTGTTGCTCCAGTGGTGACCAGCTGTTGACACAGACTGTTGCTCCAGTGGTGATAACTGTTGACATGAACTATTGCTCCAGTGGTGACCAGCTGTTGACACGGACTGTTGCAGGCGCCAGAAGCAGACTACCTGGACGCAGCGGTGGTGTCCATTCTCCAGATCCATGTGACGCAGCCCCAGGGAGACATCCTGGTCTTCTTGACCGGACAGGAAGAGATTGAAACAGCCAATGAAATGCTGCTGGTGGGTTGATGGGAATTGTGGGATGTTGTGGGACTGAGTGCTGCTTTGATGGGGAGGGGAGGGGGAAGGGTGGTGGTGGTGCTGGAGGGAGGGGGGCAGAGGCACCAACTGTCCCTGAATGGCCCTTAAAACAAATCTGCCAAATGTATTTGCTTTTAGTTTCCTGTCATGCTAAATTCATCCTAGTGCATCTAAAACTGATTCTTGGAGACTCGGTGGTCTTGCGTGTAGCACATATGAAACTGACAAGGTGCTTTTGACAAATAATCTCACATGACCATATTCATTGGTCAGAGGTGCTTGAGACAAATATCTCACAGGACTGTTTTCACTGGTCAGAGGTGTTTGTGACAAACAAACTCACACGAGTGCATTCACCGTTCAGAAATGTATTCTGGACCATGGGCAGTTATGGTATTCTTTTGCTGAAGCCATCACCTGCATTGCCAATGACAGTTCATGCAGGGGTCTTTTGCTCAGCAAAGTGTGATGAAAAGTGAAATAAGCAGATGAGAACATGGCAGCTTGGTAAAAATAGCAGGGGGTTAAGAAGGTGGAGGGGAAAGTGGTACTCTGGTCAGTGTGGGAGGGGAATGTGGTACTCTGTGGTCAATGTGGGAGGGGAATGTGGTACTCTGTGGTCAGTGTGGGAGGGGAATGTGGTACTCTGTGGTCAGTGTGGGAGGGGAAGTGGTACTCGGTGGTCAGTGTGGGAGGGGAATGTGGTACTCTGTGGTCAGTGTGGGAGGGGATAGTGGTCAGTGTGGGAGGGGATAGTGGTCAGTGTGGGAGGGGAATGTGGTACTCTGTGGTCAGATGTGGGAGGGGATAGTGGTACTCGTGGTCAGTGTGGGAGGGGAATGTGGTACTCTGTGGTCATGTGGAGGGGAATGTGTACTCTGTGGTCATTGTGGGAGGGGAATGTGGTACTCTGTGGTCAGTGTGGGAGGGGAATGTGGTACTCTGTGGTCAGTGTGGGAGGGGAAAGTGGTACTCTGTGGTCAGTGTGGGAGGGGAATGTGGTACTCTGTGGTCAGTGTGGGAGGGGAAAGTGGTACTCTGTGGTCAGTGTGGGAGGGGAATGTGGTACTCTGTGGTCAGTGTGGGAGGGGAAGTGGTACTCTGTGGTCAGTGTGGGAAGGGAATGTGGTACTCTGTGGTCGGTGTGGGAGGGGAAAGTGGTACTCTGTGGTCAGTGTGGGAAGGGAATGTGGTACTCAGCATTCTGTGTGGGAGGGGAAAGTGTCACTTGGTGGTCAGTGTGGGAGGGGGAAGTGTCACTCAGTGGTCGATGTGGGAGGGGAAAGTGTCACTTGGTAGGGAGGGAATGTGGCACTTGTGGTCAGTGTGGAGGGGAAAGTGTCACTCAGCGGTCAATGTGGGAGGGGAAAGTGTCACTTGGTAGTCAGTGTGGGAGGGGAAAGTGTCACTTGGTAGTCAGTGTGGGAGGGGAAAGTGTCAATTGCAGTCAGTGTGGGAGGGGAAAGTGTCACTTGGTGGTCAATGTGGGAGGGGAAAATGTCACTCAGTGGTCAGTGTAGTGTGATTGGTCAGCTGGCTGCGTGTGATTGTCGAGTAGGTGGACGGAAAAGTGGTACTTTGTGGTCAGTGTGGGAGGGGAAAGTGTCACTCAGTGGTCAGTGTGGTGTGATTGATCAGCTGGCTGCATGTGGAATGAATAGGGGGTTAAGATGGTTGAGGGAAAAGTGTCACTTGGCAGTCAGTGTGGGAGGGGAAAGTGTCACTCAGCGGTCAGTGTGATGTGGTCGGTCAGCTGGCTGCATGGGGAACGTTTGCATGATGGGCAGGAGCGGACGCGGAAGCTGGGAGCCAAGATCAAGGAGCTGATCATCTCCCCTATCTACTCCACGCTGCCCTCAGACCTGCAGGCCAAGATCTTCGAGCCAACGCCCCCTGGTGCCAGAAAGGTTAGACCGCAGTGCCTTGTGGTTTTGTTTATCTGTTTTATTTTATTTTATGTGCTCCATTTTAGCTTTTGAGCATATAATGTGGTTTACAGGGACTGGTGTGTGTTTGTGGGGGGGGGGGTGCAGGCTGGTGTGTGTGTGAGTGTGTGCGTGTGCCAGTGTGTGTGCATGAGTGTGTGTGTGTGTGTGTGTGCAGGTGTGTGTGTGTGGGTAGGGTTGTGCATATATGTGTACTTATATATAGATACTGTTGACTTCTTTCACCTGATCAGCTGGTTTATGCCCTAGGTTGTCCTGGCGACCAACATCGCAGAAACCTCTCTCACGATTGACGGGATCGTCTACGTCATCGACCCTGGCTTCTCCAAGCAGAAGAGCTACAACGCCAGAACTGGCATGGAGTCTCTGGTGGTGACGCCCATATCCAAGGTGAGGGAGACAATGCCAGCTCAGACTAAAAGACCCCTTGCCCCTTTTACTAGACCATTTTTTTCCTGATTTTATTTTGATTTCTTTTTACCTGAGGATGATAACATTCCAAAGGGGGGGGGGGGGGGGGGGTATATGTACCCAATGATTTTATTTAATTTGAGAGTTTTTATGTTTTGGTTTGTCAGAGATAACATATATATATATATATAAAAATTATTCCAGGTAATTTTGGGTTTGCTAGGTATTAGCATTAGATCAATGCTTTAGTGTGTGTAGATTGAGAGACATGGGGTGTATGTCTCAGAGTGTATACGTGTGTGTGTGTTTCATGACTTTGAATTGTTGAGATGTGTGCAGTTTAATTCTTCACTGTGTGTAAATGTATAAGACTGAACAACAGCTTAAATTTTCCACTTGGATGAATAAAGTATATTGTTATTGTTACTTGTTGGTTAAAAGCTTTTAATTTCCCGCTTGGATGAACAAAGTATATTGTTATTGTTACTTGTTGGTTAAAAGCTGGCCTTCCTGGACAAAACATATTTGACAAGGCTTGTTCCTTTAAAAGAGGGTTTTGACATGGAGTCTTTGGTGGTCATGCCTATAGATATCCAAGGTGAGCTGTGGCACATCTGTATCCAACAGGGGATCACTTTTGTAGCTGTAATACTGATGTTGGATGAAAACAGCAAAAAGGACAACAAAAACACTCATTTGTAGCACTGACGCCAGACGATCTTCCTTGAAAGGATGAGAGAGGGCCATCATCAGTCAGACAAACATTGGAACCATTTCAAAGGCAGCATAGGGGAAATTTCCGAGAGACAGGGTGGAGCGCATATGGGCTTTTCCGAGCGCGTAGATACCATCTTGAACGAATCTGAATTGAACTGAACTGATGCTAGCAACCAACATAACGCCTGTGGTAGAGAAACTCTGTGACACCATTACTGTGCAACGCCTGTGGTAAAGAAACGCGGTGACCCCTTTGTGTAACACCTGTGGTGGAGAAACGCTGTGACCCTGTTGTGTAATGCATGCCATCTGTGCGTGTCTGTCAGGCCTCCTCCAATCAGCGAGCAGGGCGAGCGGGGCGAGTGTCGGCAGGCAAGTGTTTCCGTCTCTACACAGCCTGGGCGTACAAGAACGAACTGGAGGACAACACCGTGCCGGAAATACAGAGGACCAACCTGGGCAACGTTGTGCTTCTGTTGAAGGTGAGTCACACCTGGGCAACGTTGTGCTTCTGTTGAAGGTGAGTCACACCTGGGCAACGTTGTGCTTCTGTTGAAGGTGAGTCACACCTGGGCAACGTTGTGCTTCTGTTGAAGGTGAGATACAGAGAACTACTCTAGGCAACGTTGTGCTTCTGTTGAAGGTGAGTCACACCTGGGTAACACTGTGGTTCTTGCAGGTGAGTCACACCGGGGCAACGTTGTGCTTCTGTTGAAGGTGAGTGACACCTGGGCATTGTGCTTCTGTTGAAGGTGAATCACAGAGAACCAACCTGGGCAATGTTCTTTTCATTGTTATCACCATCATTATCATCACTATTGTTATCATCACCACCATTATCATCACTTATTGTCATGACCATTGTTATCATCACTATTATTATCAACACCACCATTATTATCACCATTATCACTTATCATTGTCATCACCACCATTATCATCACTTATTATCATCATCACCATTATCGTCACTATCATGATCATACCCACCATCACTACAACCCCATCCCCACCCATGAGACACTATTATCATCACTACTATTATCAGCACTGTTGTTATCACCACTACCATTATCATCACTATACCACTGTGTGTGTGTGTACTTGCAGTCGCTGGGGATCAGTGACCTGATCAACTTTGACTTCATGGACCCCCCTCCCCACGAGACCCCTTGTACCATTATCATCACCGCTGTTATCAGCACTGTCGCTATCACCACTACCATTATCATCACTATACCACTGTGTGTGTGGGCGTACTTGCAGTTGCTGGGGATCAGCGACCTGATCAACTTTGACTTCATGGACCCCCCTCCCCACGAGACCCCTTGTACCGTTATCGTCACTACTGTTATCAGCACTACCATTATCACTATACCACTGTGTGTGCTTGCAGTCGCTGGGGATCAACGACCTGACCAACTTTGACTTCATGGACCCCCCCCTCCGCTCGAGACCCCTTGTACCGTTATCGTCACTTCTGTTATCAGCACTGTCGCTATCACCACGACCATTATCATCACTATACCACTGTGTGTGCTTGCAGTCGCTGGGGTATCAACGACCTGACCAACTTTACTCAGGACCCCATCCCATCAGACCCCTTGTACCATTATCATCAGCCACTGTTATCAGCAGTCGCTATCAACGACTATCCACTTGACTTCATCACTATACCACTGTGTGTGTATGTACTGCAGCGCTGGGATCAAGCCCTGACCAACTTTGGACTCATGGACCCGCCCCCCAGGCGTCACCCCTTGTACCATTATCATCACTGCTGTTATCCAGCACTGCGACCCAGATCCAATTATCCTCACCTATACCACTTTGACTTCATGGACCCCCCTCCCCACGAGACCCCTTGTACCGTTATCGTCACTACTGTTATCAGCACAGTCATTATCAGCACGACCATTATCATCACTATACCACTGTGTGTGTATGTGCTTGCAGTCGCTGGGGATCAACGACCTGATCAACTTTGACTTCATGGACCCCCCTCCCCACGAGACGCTGGTGCTGGCGCTGGAGCAGCTGTACGCGCTGGGCGCCCTCAACCACCTGGGGGAGCTCACCAAGCTGGGCCGCCGCATGGCCGAGTTCCCCTGCGACCCCATGATGGCCAAGATGATCCTCGCCTCCGAGAGGTAGGGCCTGTTCGCGCTGGGCCGCCGCATGGCCGAGTTCCCCTGGACCCCATGATGGCCAAGATGATCCTCGCCTCCGAGAGGTAGGGCCTGTTCGCTCTGGGCACGCCGCATGGCCGAGTTCCCCTGCGACCCCATGATGGCCAAGATGATCCTCGCCTCCGAGAGGTAGGGCCTGTTCGCGCTGGGCACGCCGCATGGCCGAGTTCCCCTGCGACCCCATGATGGCCAAGATGATCCTCGCCTCCGAGAGGTAGGGCCTGTTCGCGCTGGGCCGCCGCATGGCCGAGTTCCCCTGCGACCCCATGATGGCCAAGATGATCCTCGCCTCCGAGAGGTAGGGCCTGTTCGCGCTGGGCACGCCGCATGGCCGAGTTCCCCTGCGACCCCATGATGGCCAAGATGATCCTCGCCTCCGAGAGGTAGGGCCTGTTCGCTCTGGGCACGCCGCATGGCCGAGTTCCCCTGCGACCCCATGATGGCCAAGATGATCCTCGCCTCCGAGAGGTAGGGCCTGTTCGCGCTGGGCACGCCGCATGGCCGAGTTCCCCTGCGACCCCATGATGGCCAAGATGATCCTCGCCTCCGAGAGGTAGGGCCTGTTCGCGCTGGGCCGCCGCATGGCCGAGTTCCCCTGCGACCCCATGATGGCCAAGATGATCCTCGCCTCCGAGAGGTAGGGCCTGTTCGCGCTGGGCACGCCGCATGGCCGAGTTCCCCTGCGACCCCATGATGGCCAAGATGATCCTCGCCTCCGAGAGGTAGGGCCTGTTTCGCGCTGGGCACGCGCATGGCCGAGTTCCCCTGGACCCCATGATGGCCAAGATGATCCTCGCCTCCGAGAGGTAGGGCCTGTTCGCGCTGGGCACGCCGCATGGCCGAGTTCCCCTGTGACCCCATGATGGCCAAGATGATCCTCGCCTCCGAGAGGTAGGGCCTGTTCGCGCTGGGCACGCCGCATGGCCGAGTTCCCCTGCGACCCCATGATGGCCAAGATGATCCTCGCCTCCGAGAGGTAGGGCCTGTTCGCGCTGGGCACGCCGCATGGCCGAGTTCCCCTGCGACCCCATGATGGCCAAGATGATCCTCGCCTCGAGAGGTAGGGCCTGTTCGCGCTGGGCCGCCGCATGGCCGAGTTCCCCTGCGACCCCATGATGGCCAAGATGATCCTCGCCTCCGAGAGGTAGGGCCTGTTCGCGCTGGGCACGCCGCATGGCCGAGTTCCCCTGCGACCCCATGATGGCCAAGATGATCCTCGCCTCCGAGAGGTAGGGCCTGTTCGCTCTGGGCACGCCGCATGGCTGAGTCCCCTGTGACCCCATGATGGCCAAGATGATCCTCGCCTCCGAGAGGTAGGGCCTGTTCGCTCTGGGCACGCCGCTGGGAGGAGTGAGGGCCGGCGGTGGTTATTCTGGCAGTGCCGATCCTCGGTCGGTGAAAGTTATGATTGTCATACCTTGTCCCCCACCATCAGGATCGATCAGGGTTAGAGGGGCATGCTGGAATCGCTGTGTCTGCGCGTGTGGGGGGCTTTGTAACGTACTGTAAAAGAGTGTGCGTGTGGGCTTTGTAATGTAAAAGAGTGCTTGTAAGGTGCTTACACCTAATGCGAAGCCGAAGTGCACGATACGAAAACAATAAGGTCGACAAAATATATATACATAACTTAGAGCACAGGGAACCCTACTATTTGCAGAACACTTCATTCAATGTTTCTCTCATCACTTCCAACACACATGCGCGCACACACATGTGTGTGCACATGCACACACATACACAAATACACACACACACACACACACATACACACACATACACACACACATGCACACACACACGCATGCATGCACACACATACACACACTCACACATGCATGTTTGGAAGACATCTTCTGAACTGCTTAACCTTTTGCAAGCGGACTTGCACCATCATCAGCCAGTGTCATGGGAAACAAATAGTTTTCTGTCTTCAAGGCTAGGGTAGAAACAGCATGAGTGTTAACAGCATTATAATGAGGGTGTATGTAATCAGAATACGCCTGTTTCTGCCATATCTTCTGAACGGATAATTCTTCTGAACTAGTAAGCCAAACCTAGTTTGGTGGTAGGTCATCATAAGCCAAAGTGTCCAGTGAAAAGATTGGTTCGTTGTATTCAAGGTCACGGTGAAGGTGCAAACAAATCAGTTATTGTCTGGACGATATCTTCTGAACTGCTGAACCTTTTGTAACCAAACCGGGTATGAGGGTGCATTATCGTAAGCCAGAGTGTCGTGTGAAAAAATTCCATTGCTATCTTCAGGAAAGTAAGAGTTGTATGATGCTTTATTGTAAGCTAGAGTGTCATGTGAAAAAAATGTTGCTATCTTTAGGAAAGGAAGTGTTTGCATGGCACCATCTGTGTGTTCCATCTTAAGTTTTTGTATCTGTAAGTATTTGCAAGCAGCAGATGTTCAGCTCATCAGTACCCTTCTTTGCACTTCAGGTACAAGTGCTCGCAGGAGATCATCACCATCGGAGCCATGCTGTCGGTCAACAATGCCATCTTTTACCGCCCGAAGGACAAGATCGTGCACGCGGACACCGCCAGACAGAACTTCTTCACCCCCGGCGGGGACCACCTGACTCTGCTGAATGTCTTCAACCAATGGGCGGAGACGGACTTCTCCAGCCAGTGGTGCTACGAGAACTTTGTGCAGCACCGCTCCATGAAGAGAGCGCGCGACGTTCGCGACCAGCTGGAGAGTCTTCTGGACCGTGTGGAGATTCCTCTCGTGTCTAACCCTGGTGACACCATCGCCATCCGGAAGGTAGGTGCATGAACATGTATCGTGTCTAACCCTGGTGACACCATCGCCATCCGGAAGGTAGGTGCATGAACATGTCTCGTGTCTAACCCTGGTGACACCATCGCCATCCGGAAGGTAGGTGCATGAACATGTATCATGTCTAACCCTGGCAACACTGTTGCCATCAGGAAGGTAAGTGCATGAACATGTTTCATGTCTAACCCTGGACACCGTCGCCATCCGGAAGGTAGGTGCATGAACATGTATCGTGTCTAACCCTGATGACACCATCACCATCCGGAAGGTAGGTGCATGAACATGTATCGTGTCTAACCCTGGTGACACCATCGCCATCCGGAAGGTAGGTGCATGAACATGTATCGTGTCTAACCCTGGTGACACCATCGCCATCCGGAAGGTAGGTGCATGAACATGTTCGTGTCTAACCCTGGTGACACCATCGCCATCCGGAAGGTAGGTGCATGAACATGTATCGTGTCTAACCCTGGTGACACCATCGCCATCCGGAAGGTAGGTGCATGAACATGTATGTGTCTAACCCTGGTGACACCATCGCCATCCGGAAGGTAGGTGCATGAACATGTATCGTGTCTAACCCTGGTGACACCATCGCCATCCGGAAGGTAGGTGCATGAACATGTATCGTGTCTAACCCGGGTGACACCATCGCCATCCGGAAGGTAGGTGCATGAACATGTATCTGTCTAACCCTGGTGACACCATCGCCATCCGGAAGGTAGGTGCATGAACATGTATCGTGTCTAACCCTGGTGACACCATCGCCATCCGGAAGGTAGGTGCATGAACATGTTCGTGTCTAACCCCCCATCCCATCCGGAAGGTAGGTGCATGAACATGTATCGTGTCTAACCCTGGTGACACCATCGCCATCCGGAAGGTAGGTGCATGAACATGTATCGTGTCTAACCCTGGTGACACCATCGCCATCCGGAAGGTAGGTGCATGAACATGTATCGTGTCTAACCCTGGTGACACCATGCCATCCGGAAGGTAGGTATGAACATGTTCTGTCTAACCCTGGTGACACCATCGCCATCCGGAAGGTAGGTGCATGAACATGTATCTGTCTAACCCTGGTGACACCATCGCCATCCGGAAGGTAGGTGCATGAACATGTATCGTGTCTAACCCTGGTGACACCATCGCCATCCGGAAGGTAGGTGCATGAACATGTATCGTGTCTAACCCTGGTGACACCATCGCCATCCGGAAGGTAGGTGCATGAACATGTATCGTGTCTAACCCTGGTGACACCATCGCCATCCGGAAGGTAGGTGCATGAACATGTATCGTGTCTAACCCTGGTGACACCATCGCCATCCGGAAGGTAGGTGCATGAACATGTATCGTGTCTAACCCTGGTGACACCATCGCCATCCGGAAGGTAGGTGCATGAACATGTATCGTGTCTAACCCTGGTGACACCATCGCCATCCGGAAGGTAGGTGCATGAACATGTATCGTGTCTAACCCTGGTGACATCATCGCCATCCGGAAGGTAGGTGCATGAACATGTATCGTGTCTAACCCTGGTGACACCATCGCCATCCGGAAGGTAGGTGCATGAACATGTATCGTGTCTAACCCTGGTGACACCATCGCCATCCGGAAGGTAGGTGCATGCACATGTATGTTTTGGGAAGACATCTTCTGGAAGGTGGTTAACCTTTTGCAACCTGGTTGCACCATCATCATCCAAGGTAGGGAAAAAAATGTTTCTGTTTTAAGGCTGGGTAAAACCCCACCCCATGGAAGGTTTTAAGTGCATTAAATGATGGTTAATGTACAGAATACGCCTGTTTCTGCCATATCTTCTGAACGGATAATTCTTCTGAACTAGTAAGCCAAACCTAGTTTGGTGGTAGGTCATCATAAGCCAAAGTAGTCCAGTGAAAAGATTGGTTCGTTGTATTCAAGGTCACGGTGAAGGTGCAAACAAATCAGTTATTGTCTGGACGATATCTTCTGAACTGCTGAACCTTTTGTAACCAAACCGGGTATGAGGGTGCATTATCGTAAGCCAGAGTGTCGTGTGAAAAAATTCCATTGCTATCTTCAGGAAAGTAAGAGTTGTATGATGCTTTATTGTAAGCTAGAGTGTTATGTGAATTTGTTTTTGCTATCTTTAGGAAAGCCAGAGTTTGCATGGCACCATCTGTGTGTTCCATTTGAAGTTTTTGTATCTGTAAGTATTTGCAAGCAGCAGATGTTCAGCTCATCAGTACCCTTCTTTGCACTTCAGGTACAAGTGCTCGCAGGAGATCATCACCATCGGAGCCATGCTGTCGGTCAACAATGCCATCTTTTACCGCCCGAAGGACAAGATCGTGCACGCGGACACCGCCAGACAGAACTTCTTCACCCCCGGCGGGGACCACCTGACTCTGCTGAATGTCTTCAACCAATGGGCGGAGACGGACTTCTCCAGCCAGTGGTGCTACGAGAACTTTGTGCAGCACCGCTCCATGAAGAGAGCGCGCGACGTTCGCGACCAGCTGGAGAGTCTTCTGGACCGTGTGGAGATTCCTCTCGTGTCTAACCCTGGTGACACCATCGCCATCCGGAAGGTAGGTGCATGAACATGTATCGTGTCTAACCCTGGTGACACCATCGCCATCCGGAAGGTAGGTGCATGAACATGTATCGTGTCTAACCCTGGTGACACCATCGCCATCCGGAAGGTAGGTGCATGAACATGTCTCGTGTCTAACCCTGGTGACACCATCGCCATCCGGAAGGTAAGGTGCATGAACATGTTTCGTGTCTAACCCTGGTGACACCATCGCCATCCGGAAGGTAGTAGGTGCATGAACATGTATCTGTGTCTAACCCTGGCAACACTGTTGCCATCAGGAAGGTAAGTGCATGAACATGTTTCATGTCTAACCCTGGTGACACTGTCGCCATCAGGAAGGTAGGTGCATGAACATGTCTCATGTCTAACCCTGGCATCAGGAAGGTAGGTGCATGATCATGTCTAACCCTGGTGACACCGTTGCCTCCTGGTGACACTGTCACCACCAGGAAGGTAGGTGCATGAACATGTCTCCTGTCTCACCCTGGTGACACTGTCACCATCAGGAAGGTAGGTGCATGATCATGTCTCATGTCTAACCCTGGCGACACTGTCACCATCAGGAAGGTAGGTGCATGAACATGTCTCGTGTCTAACCCTGGTGACACCATCACCATCAGGCAGGTAGGTAGGTACATGAACATGTCTCGTGTCTAACCCTGGCGACACCATCACCATCAGGCAGGTAGGTAGGTACATGAACATGTCTCGTGTCTAACCCTGGCGACACCATCACCATCAGGCAGGTAGGTAGGTTCATGAACATGTCTCGTGTCTAACCCTGGCAACACCGTCACCATCAGGCAGGTAGGTAGGTTCATGAACATGTCTCATGTCTAACCCTGGCAACATTGTCACCATCAGGAAGGTAGGTGCATGATCATGCCTGTATGCATGTGTGTATGCCTCCCCCCACATTCCCCTCACTCTCTTTCACATACCATCACATCCTCTGTTCCTGTGGCCGCTGTCTGCCCATCTCTTTCTCGTGCACTCTGTCTCTCTGTGTGTCTTTCTCACTCTCTGTCCATCTTTGTCACTGTCTGTCTCTCTCCCTTTAAAAAAAAGAGTTTATGATGACCTACCAACAAATAGGATCAACACAGTCTCAACATGCTGGACAAGCTAACAGAAGAAAAGAAAATGCAATGAGCAGCATGTACATTAAATACAAACAGGCATGCACACACACACTGACACTCTCACATAAACACACACACAAACACACACACGCATGCACGCACACACAAATAGGGTGTGTTGAAGAGGGACCATAAGAAAGGGGCACGATGTGACTCGAAAATACATTGTAAACGAGCGTCACAATGTGACCACACTTCCCCTCAAGCTACACATAAGAATCACAGAAGATGAGCACGGGACAGAAGAGGCACATGCTGAGTACATGCAGGTCCCGGAAATGGTGGACAGGTCCTGGGATAAGTCACTGGATGTTTTTAATGAAGGTCTCCCTGAAACATTCTCTGTGTGTGCATGTATTGTGTGTGTGTGTGTGTGTGTGTGTGTGTGTGTGTGTGTGTGTGTGTGTGTAAACAGTAATTGTGTGTGTGTGTGTGTATGTGTAATTATATGTGTGTGTGCGCGTGCATGCATTCATGCATGTGTAGTGCATTCATAGGTGTGTAGTGTTTTTAACTGATTAATAGTTTGAAGAAAACGTGCCAAAATTGCAACAGCATTCACATGGTAGTTGACTTTGCAAAATGTCTGGCTCAATCCTCCTAAAAATAGTAAAATGTCTCTCAAGAATTAAGATTTTTCTAATATCAAAAAGATCTTTGAAACTGTATATTCTGTCCTGAATCTGGAAAAGTCCAGGAGTTTTGTTGCAAAATGGTTTGCACAGACACATTTTGATTGCACGGTGTCACCAGTCAATACATTTTGATTGCATGGTGTCACCAGTCAATACATTTTGATTGCATGGTGTCACCAGACAATACATTTTGATTGCACAGTGTCACCAGAGACAATACATTTAGATTGCACAGTGTCACCAGAGACAATACAGTTTTGAGATTGCATGGTGTCACCAGAGATAATACAGTTTGAGTGCATGGTGTCACCAGAGACAATACAGTTTGAGTGCATGGTGTCACCAGAGGCAATACATTTTGATTGCACAGTGTCACCAGAGGCAATACATTTTGATTGTACGCTGTCACCAGAGGCAATACATTTTGATTGCTGTCACCAGAGGCAATACATTTAGATTGCACAGTGTCACCAGAGACAATACATTTAGATTGCACAGTGTCACCAGAGACAATACATTTAGAGTGCATGGTGTCACCAGAGACAATACAGTTTGAGTGCATGGTGTCACCAGAGGCAATACATTTTGATTGCACAGTGTCACCAGAGGCAATACATTTTGATTGTATGCTGTCACCAGAGGCAATACATTTTGATTGTATGTGTCACCAGAGGCAATACATTTTGATTGTATGTGTCACCAGAGGCAATACATTTTGATTGTATGTGTCACCAGAGGCAATACATTTTGATTGTACGCTGTCACCAGGCAATCACGGCGGGCTATTTCTACCACACGGCGCGGCTGGGGAAAGGCGGGCAGTACAAGACGGTGAAGCATCAGCAGACGGTGATGGTGCACCCCAACTCCAGTCTCTTCGAGGAACACCCCCGCTGGCTCGTCTACTATGAGCTGGTCTTCACCACCAAGGAATTCATGCGACAGGTCAGCCTCTGTTCTTCACAGTCAGAACAGAAGACCTGCCTCAGTTCTTTGCTTCTGCGTACTGATTGGTCGTTTCTGTCTTCTCTTTTTCAGCAGCCAGAAAAAGAAATCACTAGTATTGTAGTAGTGAACGTACTTGGAGTGTGTGCGGTGTGGTGTGCTTGTGTGTGTTTGCGACATTTGTGTAACGTGTAGAAATAGCACCCCACAAACTAAAAGCAACATTTTGAAGTAACTTTTAGATATAGCGCCTCTCATAGTCTCAATGTTAATATTTAGATGTAATAACAAATAGTGATGTGTGTGGTGTGATGTGTGTGTGTGTGTGTGTGTGTGCATTTGCGTGTGTGTGTGTGTGTGCATTTGCGTGTGTGTGTGTGTGTGCACACGTGTGTGATAAGCAGGTTATATCTCCTTGACTCAGTGCGGCTTTGGCGCTTGTGTATTTGTAAATGTTGTTAATAACTGTACTGCCCTATGAACTCCTGTGAGAAGGGGCGCTTTATAAATGTCAGTTATTATTACATGCAGATTCTGGTTTAGTTCAAGGTCCTGTTTAACTGTTCCACTGGGGGCTGTTGAACCCCTCAATTAACATTTTAATACAACCGTGTGTTGAAATTGTCTTGATGACCCGAGTGCTCTTTACTCTTCCAGACGATCGAGATTGAGAACCAGTGGCTGCTGGAGGTGGCGCCACACTACTACCGTGCCAAGGACCTTGAGGACGGGTCAGGGAAGAAAATGCCAAAGACAGCAGGAAAGGCCAAGGATGACTTGACCCGAAAATACTGACTGTGTAACCATAGCGATGATGACAGTAAACACCCAGGAAGACTGGGTGCAAAAGTGCTGGCAAAGCCTGCATTTGTAGCCATGGAAATGCTGACAAAACTGGCATTGTAACCATGGAAATGCTGACAAAGTTGGCATGATGACCGTCCAAATGCTGACAAAATTTGCATTTTGACCATGGAAATGCTGACAAAACGGGCATAGTAACCATGGAAATGCTCACAAAACGGGCATAGTAACCATGGAAATGCTGACAAAGTTGGCATCATAACCATCCAAATGCTGACAAAATCTGCATTGTAACAATGGAAATGCTGACAAAACATGCATGGTAACCATGGTAATGCTGACAAAACGTGCATGGTAACCATGGTAATGCTGACAAAACAAGCATGGTAACCATGGTAATGGTGACTCAGCAGGCACTGTAACCATGGTAATGTTGACAAAACATGCTCTGTACCATGGAATGGTGACAGAATACAAAATTTAAAGTTGATTGCGCTGACAAGACCTGCATTGTAATTGGTACTGCTGACCAAATGTGCATTGTAACCATGGTTCATTGCACATTGATGTTGCCATATGTTCCTGACCATGGTTCATTGCACATTGTGATCTGCAATGTGTTCCTGAGCACCATGGTTCATTGCACATTGTGATCTGCGATGTGTTCCTGGCCATCATGGTTCATTGCACATTGTGATCTGCGATGTGTTCCTGAGCACCATGGTTCATTGCATATTGTGATCTGCGATGTGTTCCTGGCCATCATGGTTCATTGCACATTGTGATCTGTAGTGTGTTCCTGACCATGGTTCAGTGCACATTGTGCCATGGGTTCCTGGCCATCATGGCTCACTGCATATTGCAATCTGCGATGTTCCTGGCCATCATGGCTCACTGCACATTGCAATCTGCCGTGTTCCTGGCCATCATGGCTCACTGCACATTGCAATCTGCCGTGTTCCTGGCCATCATGGCTCATTACAGAGGCCTTTCTGACCTCTTTGGCTGATAGCAAGGTGTTGAAGTTTAAAGGGGATTGCAAGGGAAAATGTGTCACAGGCCCTGTCAGAAGGAATGGAATATAAAAAATATAGAAAAGTCACACAGCAGTTTTTTGTTGGTTTGTGGCCTAGTTTGTTAAAAGTCAGCATCTGAAAGATGCTTGAACATGGTCGATAGTGCTGCTGTTTTGTGTCTGCCAGTCTGTCTGCTGGTCTGTCTATCATTGGCAGGAGCTGCCATAAGTGTCATTTTTGTCATGACAAATGTTTTGTCGTGACAAACACGCGTGCGGCAAATACGGGTTTGTTGTGACAAAGGACATCTTTTGTCGCGACAAAAGTATGCTTGCCGTGACAAAACTTTTGTTGCGACTAAATTATGTTTGTCGCGACAAAATATTTGTCATGTTTGTCGTGACAAGCATACTTTTTGTCGCGACGAAAGACACGTTTTGTCACGACAAACACGCGTTTGTCATGACAAAGGTTTTGTTGTGACAAGCATACTTTTGTCACGACAAAACTCATCTTTTGTTGCAACAAACACGTGTTTGTCTTGACAAAAATGATACTCGTGGCAGCTCCCACCAATGATAGTGTCTGCCAGTCTGTGCCTGTGGCAATGCAACCAAAGCCGGCAGGTGTGGTGGAAGTGTTTTGTCATGGCGGGCGCCAGCTTTTTGCTGCTCATCACTGGCGAACAGCAAACCAAGCTGGCTGCTCCCTGAAAGCAAACATGTACTCCCGTTGCATAACTGTCGGTAGAACAACCATCAGCCTGTTGCGCTTATGCCAGATACCTGGATGCCGCAACGTACTCAACAGGTACAGAGACATAAGCCTGGAAATGGAACTGTCTACACATTTTCCGCATTGTCAGGCCCTCTTGCGTCTCCGCTCGAGGTTCCCTTTAAATGAGCACTTTTGTTTGTGTGATCTCAGGGAAGAACGGAGTGGAAACCGGCTGTTAAGGGTAGAAGTTCACCGAGTGAATTAATTGGTGACAAATTACCTGATGAGAGTTGTGGCGAGGAATCTGGGGCCTGATGGCATCGCTTGTTCTTGGTGTCATTGGTTCTCGTCCGCAGTGGCTGGACATTGGCTTACCGCACTCACCGCTGTGTCCTTTCTCAAGCAGAGATAGAGTACAGTGCAGTGTCTTACTCTTTTCCTGTGTGTGTGTTTGAGAGAGAGTACAAGTCAATGCAGTGATGTCTTGTGTGTGTGTGTGTGTGTGTGTGTGAGAGAGAGAGAGAGAGAGAGAGAGAGAGAGAGTAGAGGAGAGAGGAGAGGAGAGAGGAGGTAAATGAGCAGGGTGCGGTGTGTGTGTGTGGTGAGGAGAGAGAGAGAGAAGAAGTAATAACAGGTGTGTCGTGTTGTTGTGGTGTGTGTGTGGGGGGGGGGGGGGGGGGTATTGTGTGTACTGTAACAGTCATTAACTGAAAAAAGAGAAAAGAATAAATACATACAATGAGCTTTGTGTGTATGTGTTGGTGTGTGTGTGTGTGTGTGCACATGTGCATGTGCAGGGTAACACAGAGATGACGCTAGTGTGATAAAAAAAAAAAAATTCATATAGTTTATTTAAACTGCATATACCTCACATGCAAACGTGTAGAAACTACAACAATAACAAATAAATAGAAAACAAAAAGGCCCCGCCGCAACCCCCCCAAAACAAAAAAACAACAACAAAAAACACGTACAATTAATCATTTCTGCGTCCAGGTAGAACGCGCAAAGCAACGATCTGACCGCTGCATGAAGATGGGCAGCGATGAGAGCCATTATTTAATGTTTCGGTAGGAAGTGATGGACAAAGTCACAGGACAGTGTCCACAAACCACAACCTTTTTGAAGAGAAAGGAGAGCCGAAGCGCTATCGAACCGAGGTCCTTCCGCTTACCAGCCTACCGCCTTACCGCTAGGCCAGACCGGCTCACTATCCCTCCCTTCCGGCCTCTCTCCTCAATGCAGTGGTTTTGTCCGGGTCCTTCAGAGACGAGATCTAACTATGCTGTGGGGTTTTCCGGGTCCTTCAGAGTTGAGATCTATCTATGCTGTGGGTTTGTCCGGGTCCTTCAGAGTTGAGATCTAACTAAGCAGTCCTTTTGCCGTGTCCTTCAGAGTAATCTAACTAAGCAGCTTTTGTCCGGGTCCTAGGAGTTGAGATCTATCTATGCTGTGGGTTTTCCGGGCCTTCAGAGTTGGTCTAACTAGCAGTGCTTTTGTCCGGGTCCTTCAGAGTTGAGATCTAACTAATGCAGTGTTTTGTCCGGGTCCTTCAGAGTTGAATCTAACTAGGCAGTGGGTTTGTCCGGGTCCTTCAGAGTTGAGATCTAACTAGGCAGTGGTTTTGTCCGGGTCCTTCAGAGCTGAGATCTAACTAGGCATTGGTTTTGTCCGGGTCCTTCAGAGTTGAGATCTAACTAAGCAGTGCTTTTGTCCGGGTCCTTCAGAGTGGAGATCTAACTATGCTGTGGTTTTGTCCGGGTCCTTCAAAGACGATATCTAACTATGCAGTGGTTTTGTCCGGGTCCTTCAGAGACGAGATCTAACTATGCAGTGGTTTTGTCCGGGTCCTTCAGAGTTGAGATCTAACTAGGCAGCGGTTTTGTCCGGGTCCTTCAGAGTTGAGATCTAACTGGAGTGGTTTTGTCCAGGTCCTTCAGAGTGAGTCTAACTAGGAGTGGTTTTGTCCGGGTCCTTCAGAGTTGAGATCTAACTATGCTGTGGTTTTGTCCGGGTCCTTCAGAGACGAGATCTAACTAGGAAGCGGTTTTGTCCGGGTCCTTCGGAGTTGAGATCTAACTCGGCAGTGGTTTTGTCCGAGTCCTTCTGAGATGAGCTCTAACTAGGAAGTGGTTTTGTCCGGGTACTTCAGAGCTGAGATCCGACTAGGCATTGGTTTTGTCCGGGTACTGCAGAGTTCAGATCTAACTAGGCAGTGGTTTTGTCCGGGTCCTGCAGAGTTGAGATCTAACTAGGCAGTGGTTTTGTCCGGGTCCTTCAGAGTGGAGATCTAACTATGCTGTGGGTTTGTCCGGGTCCTTTAGAGTTGAGATCTAACTAAGCAGTGATTTTGTCCGGGTCCTTCAGAGTTGAGGTCTAACTATGCTGTGGTTTTGTCCGGGTCCTTCAGAGTTGAGATCTAACTAGGCAGTGGTTTTGTCCGAGTCCTTTCAGAGACGAGCTCTAACTAGGCAGTGGTTTTGTCCGTGTCCTTCAGAGTGGAGATCTAACTCGGCAGTGGTTTTGACAGTAATCTGTATACTTGTTTGAATTCATTGCGGTGTGTGTGTGCGCGCACGCGCATACATATCAGTGTCATACATGTTTGAATTCATTGCGGTGTGTGTGTGTGTCAGTGTGTGTGTGTGTGTGCAGACCAGTGTCATACATGTTTGAATTTATTGCGGTGTGTGTGTGTGTGTGTGTGTGTGTTTCCATGCGCAGGATAAATGTTGCACACAAAAAAAAGGGAACCAGTAAAACAGTGTTGTAGTTCGCGTGTCTGGCTAGGGTGCTACTTTTAGTTACCGAAAACTAGGGCGACGGGTGGGACTCGAGGCAATTTGCGAACACAGACTCAGTGCAGTCACTCAGTGGCTGAGATTTATTCTGTGGCTTGTCCATTTGATTGGCGTATCGGCATCACGCGTCACGATCTATGAAATAAGAAGAAGAAGAAAAGCGTATGTAGTATTCAAAACCGTCTGCGTAAAATGCGATCCCACAATGCACTGGCACCACCACCGAGCTGAGGATGATTCTGCACTGATGAACCAAGGTGAGTAGCGATGGAAGATTTTAATTTTAATTTTATTTTTTATGTTTCACTGAGGCAAAAGTCACTAAGACAGTGAGTGTCCACAAACGGCACAGCTTTTGGCTATAGCTTAGGTCGAAGTGTAGAAAATAAAAACAAGTTGCTTCATCCTCTACTGACTCTCCTTCTCAGTCGCACTCCGCTTTGCTCAGCCTCGGATCTTTGAAAGACTCGGATCCTTTCAATACATTGAACCTGTGATCTGGAACTCTCTCTCTCTCTCTCTCTCTCTCTCTCTCTCTCTCTCTCTCTCTCTCTCTCTCTCTCTCAGTCTCAGTCAGGCATTCGTCTGCACTCTCTTTAAAAGTCAAAACTGAAAACTCTTCTCTTCTCGCTTGTTTGCATACCGGTCGTTTTCCCCTCATTGTTTCAGTCCACCACCTTTGCCACCATAAGGAATCACTCCTTGATCTTGGTGGTTGGATACGTTGACACTGTCTGAGAGGCAGGGCCACTAATTCAGTCTGGTACTTGATATATTACACGGGTGACGTTATTGATCTGGGAGTGCACGAAGTATCCTCACGCGCGGAAATTCAATAATGAGCCTAATCAGTTGCGGACCAGGCTGTATATCAGACAGATGTCGTCTGGCTCAAGTTGGTGTCTCATCAGTCCGTTTCCCAGGGCCACAGGAGAGTGCAAACAATGAAGCAAGAGCTGTGTTATAAAAAAGTAATATCATAGTCCAAGGAGACGGTCGAAAATTCTACAGTACAGCAACTCGGCGACGCAGTGAACAACATGACGGCTAAGAACACCGGCCACAGAAGATGTCGATGGGTAGCGTTTTTATGCCTCTGTCATGATCTCGTAGAGACTGATCGCTGTGGTGTTGTAGCAGTAAAACATGATGAATCACATCCAGACTGAATCAGTCTGGGCTTGCCATACCCTGCACCAGAATCACTGATCCAGAAGAGATTGGTTCACATCAGTCAGTCTAGCCGCGAATCAGTGACTCAACTGAGCAGTTTTTGCAACATTGACCAGTGAGTTTGATTACCGTCTCAGTGTAAAACGGCTTGACTGAGGTGAGTCCCGCTCAACAGGCCTACTCAGTGCCGCATAATCTTCTGAGCTCAGTCGTTGTCAGTTTTGCCGACACCCGGCGAGGAAGCGTATATAAATGATCAGTCGTTACTCTGAAACTAGCATGGTTCAGGAGCTGTGTGAGAGTCGAGGTGGACGTCCTGGACTGTCCGTCCTAACGAGCCTTCTGGTTTCCGTGGACGTAAAGATTTATTGCACCGTGCTTCGGCATTGGCCCACAACTTGTCCCTAATATGTCAACTGACATCTGAGGACATAAAGCATCACTTCATCATCATCATCATCTGAAACTAGATCAGTCTGACTGATCACTGATTCGTCAAACGCCCAACCGGCCGCCCGCGGCGCTGACCGCACACCACTGACTGAGCTGACGCACTGCCGAACGGCCGCGACATAAATATAATAAAACTCACTTTCTATTGCATATTTTGGCTTTATTCGCCTGATATATGAACCTATTTGGATGATTCTGATATATGTGACCCATGTCACTGAAAACATGTCCCGGGACTGAATAGGCTCGGACGGTGACTCAGTAACTCACGTAGCCACTACACTGATGATCCGACTGACCCGCCTCAGTCCTTGCGTATTACCAAAAAGTATTATCCAGCTCCGATTTCGAGTGGACCAACTGTTCATCCTTCTGCTTTCCGCATGTGTGTGACTTTACTGTTGGTCAGTCTAGTTCACAAACGTGGAATTATTTACTCTCTGTGGTCTAGTTGTTCAGGCTAAGGCGCAACTGAAAATGAAAGCGGAAAGGAAGTTGACGCATGCGCGAAAAGATCAAAACACAGTTTGAACTTTGAGCTCAGTCACTGTCTCAGTGCGTTTTGGTACCTCTTAAAGGTGACACCGTCCAACATGTTGCAGACGACCAGACAGATTCGGCTGGTAAGTACTCAAAGCAAATACTTGTCCGCTGATGGCAAAACTGGGGGCGCCGTTATGACTGTCGTTCCGACCGGCCAACGGGTCTGTCCGGCAGTGGCGGCAATAAGGCGACTCTCGAGTTCCAACGTCACTGAATTCATGGCCGTCTCACTGTCCCAAAACTATACACATGGGTCATGCTTAGTGTGTTACCTATGTGTATTTGTTCGTTCGCTCTGTTTTCCATCGCTGCAGTGCATATAATAGCCCAGTCTGTCCCTGCGAGCTTTCGACAAGCATGCATGGACTTCGTTCCAACGTGACACTGACAGCGGATCTGTTATAAATATAATGTAAGTGACTGGTCAGCATCTCTGGTCAGCAGGCTGATAAAGTGGAAGAGAACTAGTGAGCTAACGGCCAAGGCGAATTCTTCGTCATGCCCCAGGGCCGCCGGACACAGCTGTACTTTGTACCCGGGGGTCAGGGCCACAGGCCACAATGCTTCTGTCAAAATAGTGGCCAAAAACGTGTACAGGGGGAACGTCGTCAGTCAAGAGTCCAAAAGTACAAGGCCGTCAGTGTTCGTCACACGTTTCTGTTGTGGTGTTAGTGTTACTGTTATCTCTGGGGTGTTTTGCGTCACAGGTGAGGTCATAGTTCTGTTTCTTCTGCCTAATAACGTACTTGTAAACGCTGTCATCCAGACGGGACTCTACAGTTTCCTTGGGAGTTTTAGCTCTACCGAACAGGGCCTTTTGGAAGTTAATGCTTCAGAACATGGCTTACATTATTTATTTATTTTAATTGGAGTTCAGTGTCAAGAGGTCATTGCATAGTAACTCAGACATTTTGACTGATTGTAATTCAAATAAAATTGTACATTTATGTATTTAAAATTAACATTAAAAATAGAAGAATTGTCTGGGTTCAAATTGCAATGTCATTGTCAGTATTAAAAGTTGTGAAAACACTGACGAATTCAGATAAAATTGTACTTGTATGTATTTAAAATTAACATTAAAAATGGAAGAATTGTCTGGGTTCACATTGCAACATTTGTCAGTATTAAAAGTTGTGAAAACAGCCGTTCACACAGCTTGTCACATAATGGATTGAACCACCTCAGTGATGACCAGGTGAAGGCCCCCACACTTGAGGACTTCAGATGACAGATCGCCACCCAAAGCACCGTTTAACTCACATGCATGCTCTCCCTCTCCCATCGCATTTATACCTAAAGTTAGGTCCAGCGGCATACCACATCAAGATCAAGATCAAGGTTTATAACTGTTGCCGGGGTGGTGGTTTGATTTTAGATTTCGTGCTACTGGCAGGTTCGTTCATACACTGACTGACCAAACACTGAACACCAACATTTATGGTCCCTGGCTTTTTTAAATTTTATTACAGTTGTAATGGAGCGGAAGAGCCGCGTAGAAGGACAGGACAGTGACCCAGGCAGCGGAGTCTGTCAAAATGGAGACCACAGCAGGCGGCGACGGCAAAGAGGCTTTATTCTACAGCAGCAGACAACTTTCTCAGCACACCCAAAATCCTCACGCGGGACGCATAGATAAGAGAACTGCGCGGGCCGCAAAGAACACACGCTATCGCTACAATGAAATCAGCCCTCTGGACCACAAAATGGCTGACAATTGTGTTTCCTTGGCCCGCACAAATACAGTTTCCTCAACAATAACTAAACTAATTAAAACATGAAATACATCAAATAAAAGCTACAGTTACAACCTTTTAAACCGTATAAACAAAATGTACACACATGACTTATTTAATTTGCAACAAGAGTGGGAAGCGTGGCTTGCACCTGTCTCTAAGCAGATTCGTACAACTAAATCACAACTAACACAATGTACAAAATATAACTATCAATAAAACTTAATCAGAATAAAGAACACGCTCCCACGGTTAAAATGGTACATAACAATTACAATACAACGCTCTATAAGAGAAGCAAGACACACTCAAAGACAGGTACTAAAACAATCGGTGCGAACTTTCACCTGGGGCGCGTTATTTTAGTCGCAGCAGCGCTGATAGTGATATCAAGTAGTCTATGAATATAACTTAGCTTCTACAGTACACAATACTCAATAAGTTAATTTCTACCCAAAATAAACACTAAACATGAAGTCAGCTAAGCAAAATACTATACGACAAAGCATTGATCGACACAGAATTACTTTCATCGAGTCAAAACAATGATTCACTACTATTCACTAGTACTACACAGAAAATGCGCCATGCAGACGACGGCTATAAAAAGAATGGACCCAGAGAGGCATCGGCTACTGATTAAGCTCGATCCTGTGTCTAAATAAGATCTAAATAAACATTCTAAGATGCCAGATTATATTACACATGGCTTGGTGCATAAAAAGGACTAGGTAAACAAAGAGTAGGTAAACAAACAAGCGGTCAAAATATTAAGGGAGTAAACAGATTTGAAAATGGCGCGCACCAGCGGCTATTGCCGGTCGGCTGTGAGAAGGCCATGTGGCGTTACGCAACACGCAGCGCTTCAAAACAAAAGCGTCGTCTGCTCCGGTTCCCGGGTTACTAACAGTACAGTAATGAAATTGCATGGATCTGACAACCGGGGCGGGATTATTGTAAAAACGTACAAAGAGCACTTGCTCACACAGTCATAGTTGTTATTGTTGTTGTTTATAGTGTATTGTTGTTTATGTGGTTTATGTTTATTTTACCCTGTACAAAAAAAGAAGAAGAAAAAATATCAGAACAACTTGCCAATCAGCATTGTATCAGCAGTATAAAATAACAGCAATACTAGACAGAAGACTCCTTCAACAACCTTCCAGACAAACACTGGGAACAGAAAAATATCTGACACAAGGTAACTGCTGAAGATAATCCAGGTCAATACATTCTGTACTCCTACAATGAATAATGTGGACCATAATAGATTTTTAACAATAATAGCAGGCACAAGGTTACAAAGGTCAAAGCCTACTTCACAGCTGCATGGACCATGATTATAACCCCCAAGAAATGAAATGACAAAATAATAGAATAAATACATAAAACAAGTAAATGAGCCATGAAATTAAACCTGTCAGATACCATAGAAGAAATATCAGTATCACCTTAAAAAAATGGATAGATGCACATACCTTATTATCAGTTTGATAAAGGCAGTGACAAAATGTTGTTTGTTAGGGCATGGACAACTGATGATCAGTGATGTAAAAACTCTTCTTCTTTTTGGCATAACATTATGACATCACTTTAATGATGACGCCAGGTAAGTATTACTATTACAAACTCAGGGGACATAACTCTTGTCACCATAATACTGAAAGATACCAAACATCACAACTATTTCATTAACTTAGCAGAACCCATCCTCCTACTCTCACAACCATATTTATCATCAACTGATGCACTGACAGCTAAGACTACATCTAAATTATAATGAGGAAATTCCCCCAAAACAGCATATTAAATACAATTAATTATTCCCACTCAATTCTTGACCTAGATACAAATAAACTACATAATGCTAACACTGAACTGGAATTTTGCAAAATATCATTGTTACATAACAGCATCTTGATCAGCTGTCACACTTGTCAGCCACCAAAATGTTTGGTTGAATAAGTGGTCTCTCCTCTATGACAGTATGAGTTTCATGATCATGAGAAACATTAGCTTTTCACACATCTTCAGCTTTTGTCATGGTCATGTGAAGTCCGTAGGGGGCCTTGGAAACAAACCAAAATGCAGGCAAGCAAACACATTACAGTTGCAGTACAGTACAACTTTATTATCCCCAGGGGAAATTTGTTTGGCAATAGTATTAGTAAAACATGGCAAAATGTAAAACATCACATTTATTCTAAAATATTAATGATATTACACTTTACGGTTTTTATGCAAAAAATCACCAAAAGAATTCTCTTGAATTTGGTGAAATGCGCTTTAAAAGTATATCACACATGCACATGTACGTGCATGCACATGTCATGTGCACACATTTACAAATGCACAGATTCGCAGTCATACCTGTAGTCATGTACACTGACCTTTTCTTTTTTTAGAAATAAGTCAATGGCAAGCAAATCAGGAATGCTGGATTTATGTGGCCTAAAACAACAACAAAACTGAATTCTGCAAACACACACACACACACACACATACACACACACATACTTGCAGGTGGTGCACACACACACACTCACAGATGCATGCACACACACACACACACACACACATAAAGTAAACATGGTGCTTAACGTCCACAGAAACCGTACAGCTTATTAGGGACGGAGATGTGTGTATATATATATATATATATATATATATATATATATATATATATATATATATATATGTACACACATGTATAATATACACATACATGCACACACACATGCTTATACAAATAGTGAATACACATGCATACTTGTGACACACACACACACACACACACACGCACACACACACACACTCCTCCCTGATGAACCATGCAGTGACCATTGTTCTGATTGACTTAACAGGTGAGGTGTGTGGAATCACTCCTAAGGATGTCTGGAGAGGTGAAGGTGGTTCCGCGGGGCCGCATGTTCTCTGTGCAATACTCACTACCCCGCCTACCTGTCCCCCCTCTGCAGCAGACGATGGACAAATATCTACGCAGCGTGCGACCACTTGTCACTGATGAGGAGTTTGCCAACACCCAGGAGGTGCGTTCTGCTGTTGTTTTGCGTGCTGCTTTGTGATCGCTTGTTTGTATTATGCTTTGCAGTGTGCTGCCCTTTGTGGGCCTGGGTATAACTATAAGCTAGAGGTCTGTATAACTATAAGTCTGATTTCTGTATTGACAGAGATTTTGTTTTTTGTTTTGTGTGTGTGTGTGCATGGATGTGTTACGCTGGTTTCTGTGTAATTTGTGGATAGTGAAAGATTTTTCACACGGCCGTGTCAGTACTGGTTTCTGTATAAAATATTTGCACTGCATATTGTGAAAGAGTTTTTTTTTCATGGCTTCGTCAGTGCTAGTGTCTATACATGTATGTCTGTGCTGGTTTCTGTATTTACTGAGAATGAAAGAGTTTTTACGCAGCTGTGCCAATGCTGGTTTCTGTATTTACAGAAGTAAGAGTTTTTACATGGAAGTGTAAATGCTGGTTTCTGTATTTACAGAAAGTGTAAATATTTACATGGAAGGGTCAATGCTAGTTTCTGTATTCACAGATAATGAAAGAGTTTTTACATGTGAGTGTCAATGGACAGTGCTGGTTTCTGTATTTGCAGAAAATAAGAGTTTTTACATGGGAGTGTCATTGCTGGATTTTTCATTTACAGAAAGTGCAAGAGTTTTTACATGGCTGTGTCAATGCTGGTGTTTATATATTTACAGATAGTAAAAAAGTTTGTACAGTCGCCGGGCCCAGAGTTGCAGAAGATTCTGGAGAAGCGAGCGGAAGAAAGGACCAACTGGGTAATATGACCTTTCCGTTTATTTCCTGGCTTTGCTTATAGATCTGCTTATAGATCTGCCTGTAGACTTTGTATAATTAATATGACCTTTCAATTTATTTCCTTGGCTTTGCAGAAACCCATTATTATCTGCCTGTAGACTTTGTATTATACATATATATATATATATATATATATATATATATATATATATATATATATATATATATATATATATATATGTATGAAAAAGACCACATTTTGTATGTGTAGTAGACCAGACTATGCATAGTAGACCAGACTCGGTATGTATTATATGTAGTAGACCAGAATCTGTATAACTGTAGTTGACTAGACTCTGTAGTAGACCAGACACTGCAAATGTAGTAGACCAGACTCTACATATTTTTTATGTAGTTGACCAGACTGTAGTAGACCAGACACTGCATATGTAGTAGACCAGGCATTGCATGTGTGTAGTAGACCAGACTCTTGTAGCTGACCAGACTGTAGTAGACCAGATACTGTATATGTAGTAGACCATGCATTGCATGTGTGTAGTAGACCAGACTCGTGTAGTTCACCAGACTCTTGTAGCTGACCAGACTTAGTAGTAGACCAGACACTGTATATATATATTATGTAGTAGACCAGGCATTGTATGTATGTAGTAGACCAGACTCTTGTAGTTGACCAGACTCTGTAGTAGACCAGACACTGTGTATGTAGTAGACCAGGCATTGTATGTATATAGTAGACCAGACTCTTGTAGTTGACCAGACTTTGTAGTAGACCAGACACTGTGTATGTAGTAGACCAGGCATTGCATGTATGTAGTAGACCAGACTCTTGTAGTTGACCAGACTGTTGTAGACCCGACACTGTGTATGTAGTAGACCAGGCATTGTATGTATATAGTAGACCCGACTCTTGTAGTTGTAGTTGACCAGACTGTTGTAGACCCGACACTGTGTATGTAATAGACCAGGCATTGTATGTATATAGTAGACCCGACTCTTGTAGTTGACCAGACTGTTGTAGACCCGACACGGTGTATGTAATAGACCAGACACTGTGAGGAGCTGACCGCTTTCTGTTGATGTACTGATGTCATCATGTCAGTGACTGGCCAGTTGTGGACCAAAGCACATCTAAAGTTAAAAAGGTGCTTGCAGTCAAAATTTGCATTGCCTTGTATTGTGTGATTCTTGTCACCATTCTTTTTGACCTTTGGTCGGTTTGAGCTTTGATTTTAGTGCATCTGACTACGCTTTCCAGAAGTTTTTGTGTGTGTTGTTTTGTGTCACTGTCAGTGTAGGTAATATACACAACCACACAAGATGTCAATAGATGGTATGATATGATACGGTGATCAGATTTACTGAGGCTAAAAGCCTTATCAGCCTAAGCTATTCTATTCTGACTTTCAACATGGATGTTATAATAATGTGAAGAAAGAATTCTTTGTTAAACTGCTGAATTTAGAGTTGATGTAGAACTTTGCTGAATTTAGAATTTAGAATTGATGTCGAACTTTGCTGAATTTAGAACTGATGTAGTAACTCTGCAAGTAAAACTGTCAGATCTGAAAAGAACGCCGCATGAAAAAATAGATCTGGAAAGAGATGCCCTGAAAGGCATTCATGCTTGTGGGCAACATTCAGACTTCTGGGCAACATTCAGATCAGACTTGTGGGCAACATTCAGGCTTGTGGGCAACATTCAGACTTCTGGGCAACATTCAGATCAGACTTGTGGGCAACATTCAGGCTTCTGGGCAACATTCAGACTTCTGGGCAACATTCAGATCAGACTTGTGGGCAACATTCAGGCTTGTGGGCAACATTCAGGCTTGTGGGCAACATTCAGACTTCTGGGCAACATTCAGGCTTGTGGGCAACATTCAGGCTTATGGGCAACATTCAGACTTCTGGGCAACACTCAGATTGCTGGGCAACATTCAGGCTTGTGGGCAACATTCAGGCTTGTGGGCAACATTCAGACTTCTGGGCAACATTCAGACTTCTGGGCAACTCAGGCTTGTGGGCAACATTCAGACTTCTGGGCAACTCAGGCTTGTGGGCAACATTCAGACTTCTGGGCAACATTCAGGCTTGTGGGCAACATTCATACTTGTGGGCAACATTAAGATCAGACTTGTGGGCAACATTCAGACTTGTGGGCAACATTCAGACTTGTGGGCAACATTCAGGCTTGTGGGCAACATTCAGGCTTGTGGGCAACGTTCAGGCTTATGGGCAACATTCAGACTTCTGGGCAACACTCAGATTGCTGGGCAACATTCAGGCTTGTGGGCAACATTCAGGCTTGTGGGCAACATTCAGACTTCTGGGCAACATTCAGACTTCTGGGCAACTCAGGCTTGTGGGCAACATTCAGACTTCTGGGCAACTCAGGCTTGTGGGCAACATTCAGACTTCTGGGCAACATTAAGATCAGACTTCTGGGCAACATTCAGACTTCTGGGCAACATTCAGACTTCTGGGCAACATTCAGGCTTATGGGCAACATTCAGGCTTGTGGGCAACATTCAGGCTTCTGGGCAACATTCAGACTTCTGGGCAACATTCAGACTTCTGGGCAAACTTCTGGGCAACATTCAGACTTCTGGGCAATTCAACAAAGACAAAGAAGGGTAGGTCTCAATAATCTCAACAGTAATTACTGGTGGCGGGGTGGGGGGGGGGGGGTTATTGCTGCATATGGCCACCAACTTTGGTTCTGTTTTGTCAGAATGATGGATAATAATCATAACAACAATAAAGATTTCTACAGCACCCCGTCTCATTTGTGCCGAAAGCACTTCACAATACAATAGCACTAGGATGACGACAACGATGATGACAACAAAGCACGCGACGGTACCTGACCCATGTTCTGTTTGTCAGTTGTCCGAGTGGTGGAAGATCGTGGCTTACCTGGACAGCCGGATCCCCCTGGTGGTCAACTTCAACCCAGCCATGGTGTTTCCGCCGCAGAATTACAGAGGCAAGGAGGGGCAGCTGAGGTAGGAGTCACCTTGGCCTTCACGCTCGGCTTCTCTTTCCGCATCATTTGTTTAGTCAATTAGTGATAACAAATACATTTCCAATGTGCTAAATCCCACCACGATCTACGTGTATGAGGCTCAAAGCGTTGCATGTGTTGGGTAAACGGAGTATGGACAAACAAGGCAGGCATGCAGGCACACACAGGCTGGTGCACACATGTGCACACACACATGCTCACACGCACAAACACACACACATGCACATACAAACATGCACACATGCACCCACACACACATGCATGCACACACACACATGCACACACACACACACATGCATGCACACACGCATACACACACACACACACACATGTGCACCCACACACATATGCATGCCCACACATACACACTCACACAAATGTACACCCACACACACACACGTGCACCCACACACATGTGCATGCCCACACATACACACTCACACAAATGTACACCCACACACACACACACGCATGCACCCACACAAATATGCATGCACACACATACACACACAAATGTACACCCACACACACACACGTCACCCACACACATATGCATGCCCACACATACACACTCACACAAATGTACACCCACACACACACACACATGCACCCACACACATATGCATGCACACACATAACACTCACACAATTACACCCACACACACACACACCACCCACACACATATGCATGCACACACATACACACTCACACAGATGTACACACACACACACACACACACACACACACACACACACACACAACACACACACACATACCCTCCATGCATTCTGTCCCATTTGTAAGTTTATGGTAAGTATTCGCTCTGACTGGTCATGGCCAGAACTTTAACAAATAACAGTGACTGTAAGCTTATGAACAGGCACTGTGGTACACTGGTAGGCACAGGCACCTGACGCTGGAAAAGGAAAAGGACTGCCTTGGATGGTAGTATGGCATGTTTTTTGTGGTCACTGGGCAAGTCATTCCAGTATGGCATGTTTTTGTGGTCACTGGGCAAGTCATTCCAGTATGGCATGTTTTTTGTGGTCACTGGGTAAGTCATTCCAGTATGGCATGTTTTTTGTGGTCACTGGGCAAGTCATTCCAGTATGGCATGTTTTTTGTGGTCACTGGGCAAGTCATTCCAGTATGGCATGTTTTTGTGGTCACTGGGCAAGTCATTCCTTTTCAGCTGTTTAAATTTGGAATGATTATGTGACACCAAAATTTGGGTGGCACTATCAGTCAGTCCAGATGCTTGTGTGGAGGTTTGCTGTTATGTTTGAATGCATATATGTAGTTAGTTTGTGTGTGTGCGTGCGTGCGTGTGTGTGAGAGAGAGAGAGTGCATGAGTGCATGTGTTCAGTTGAGTCTGTGTGTATATGTGCATATGTGTGCCTGTGTGTCTGTCTGCATGTACGTACATATATGTGTCTGCGTGTCTATGTGTAGGTTTGCTGGCAAGTTTGTGGCTGGAGTGCTGGACTACAAGGCTATGGTGGATGAGTGAGTATTTCAGCTGTTTGCTCGACTCTTTGTTACACTAACTTACAGCCACTGGGTGGTTATCTGCAGCATTTATTTACAGCACATACACTTAGAAAAACAACAACAGACTGTTCATTACCTGGGACAGTTGGGTAGTTCAGTACCTAGATAAAACCAAAAACAAAAAACAAAAACGGGCAGTTCATTACCAGAAAACCCATCTCATACTGTGCACTCAGTTTGCTACACTTGTGTAGAGTTTCAGGAATACCCCAGCTGTTGGGATGGGTGGCAGATACACACACACACACACACACACACACACACACACACACACACACGCAGATACACACACACACACACACACACGCAGATACACACACACACACACACACACACGCACACACGCGCAGATACACACACACACACGCAGATACACACACGCAGATACACACACACACGCAGATAAACACACACACACAGATACACACACACACACACACGCAGATACACACACACACACACGCAGATACACATACACACACACACACGTGCATGCATGCACACACACACGCACACACACACACACACAGTAAAATGAACACCATCGAAACACACGGATATGAATGCAGTAAAAAAACTGGGTATTGCTGTCAGTTTGGACAGCAGTAGTACTGTGAGAAAAGGAAAGTTTTTCAGTTTTAATAGACGGTAGAATTGAGCAGTGCCTCCAGGCTTGCGGGTGTGAATTCTGAATGAGGGGTCCAAAGAAAGGGAAAGTGGGAAAACCATGAGCCTTGTTTTTGTATTGCTAGATTTGTGATGTAGTTTGGACAAGCCCTGCTGGCAGAGACATCGGGTGTATGTTCTGCCGTGTGTTTCAGACAAACCCTGCTGGCAGAGACATCGGGTGTATGTTCTGCCGTGTGTTTCAGACAAACCCTGCTGGCAGAGACATCGGGTGTATGTTCTGCCGTGTGTTTCAGACAAACCCTGCTGGCAGAGACATCGGGTGTATGTTCTGCCGTGTGTTTCAGACAAACCCTGCTGGCAGAGACATCGGGTGTATGTTCTGCCGTGTGTTTCAGACAAACCCTGCTGGCAGAGACATCGGGTGTATGTTCTGCCGTGTGTTTCAGACAAACCCTGCTGGCAGAGACATCGGGTGTATGTTCTGCCGTGTGTTTCAGACAAACCCTGCTGGCAGAGACATCGGGTGTATGTTCTGCCGTGTGTTTCAGACAAACCCTGCTGGCAGAGACATCGGGTGTATGTTCTGCCGTGTGTTTCAGACAAACCCTGCTGGCAGAGACATCGGGTGTATGTTCTGCCGTGTGTTTCAGACAAACCCTGCTGGCAGAGACATCGGGTGTATGTTCTGCCGTGTGTTTCAGACAAACCCTGCTGGCAGAGACATCGGGTGTATGTTCTGCCGTGTGTTTCAGACAAACCCTGCTGGCAGAGACATCGGGTGTATGTTCTGCCGTGTGTTTCAGACAAACCCTGCTGGCAGAGACATCGGGTGTATGTTCTGCCGTGTGTTTCAGACAAACCCTGCTGGCAGAGACATCGGGTGTATGTTCTGCCGTGTGTTTCAGACAAACCCTGCTGGGAGAGACATCGGGTGTATGTTCTGCCATGTGTTTCAGACAAACTCTGCTGGGAGAGACATCGGGTGTATGTTCTGCCATGTGTTTCAGACAAGCCCTGCTGGCAGAGACATCGGGTGTTGTTCCATCATATGTTTCAGACAAACCATATTAGTGAAGACAAACCCTTGCTATATAGAGACATTGGGTGATAATGATGTGTTTCAGACAAACCTTGTCAGTAGTGATGATGGGTGATATGTTTCAGACCAGCCCTTGCTTTAGAGACATTGGGTGAAATGTTTCAGACAAACTCTGGTAGCAGAGACATTCTGTAATATGTTTCAGACAAACCCTTGCAGTAGAGACATTGGGTGATATGTTTCAGACAAACCCTGTTAGTTGAGACGTTGGGTGATATGTTTCAGACAAACCCTGGTAGCAGAGACATTGGGTGATATGTTTCAGACAAACCCTTGCAATAGAGACATTGGGTGATATGTTTCAGAAAAACCCTTGCAATAGAAACAATGGTTGATATGTTTCAGAAAAAACCTTGCAATAGAAACAATGGGTGATATGTTTCAGACAAACCCTTGCAATAGAGATATTGGTTGATATGTTTCAGACAAACCCTGTTAGTAGAGACATTGGGTGATATGTTTCAGACAAACCCTGTCAGTAGAGACATGGGGTGATATGTTTCAGACAAACCCTGTCAGTAGAGACGTTGGGTGATATGTTTCAGACAAACCCTTGCAATAGAAACAATGGGTGATATGTTTCAGACAAACCCTGTCAGTAGAGACATTGGGTGATATGTTTCAGACAATCCATTTGCAATAGAGACATTGGGTGATATGTTTCAGACAAACCCTTGCAGTAGAGACATTGGGTGATATGTTTCAGACAATCCATTTGCAGTAGAGACATTGGGTGATATGTTTCAGACAAACCCTTGCAATAGAGACGTTGGGTGATATGTTTCAGACAAACCCTTGCTATAGAGACACTGGGTGATATGTTTCAAACAAACCCTTGCAATAGAGACATTGGGTGACAGGGGTCGCGCTCATTGCAAAATTTTGTGTAAATATTGCATTTTTGGGCGCTGTACGCATTTTGGTCACATTGCCGCGTCACCATACGCAAAATGACTGCACACCGATTCAGCAAGTTACGGCTCACTGGTGGCTGCCGCGTCACTCAACACTAGATCGATTTGCAAACTCTGTGTGATCTCGGCCGTGGCTCCGCACTCCTCCCCGCCACCACAAGTCCAGTCAATGAAGGGCGGAATCTGGACGACGAAATAAACGCGCAAGCTGCCGTTATTTTGGTCTGTATGGCTGATTTCTGAGTAGGTGTTGCTTCACGCTGTGTATAACAGTGGAAGTTGAACCTAGAATCGCGAAGCAGTACAAATGCCAATACTGTAACAGTTGCAAAAATTACCGTGGAAAGGGGATGGAGGGTGGAAAAAAAGTGTCTTTGCATCGTTTTTTGGCTGACCAGAAGGTCACGAGTTTGTAGAAAAAATGCGTTTTGGGGCATCCTGTAGCATGAGCAACAAGTTATTGCTTACTGCCAGACACATTATGACTATGGGCCTCCAAAAATGCCTTTAAAGTTGGCAGTGTAAAATTCGCAAATTCACTGTCACCGCCTTCCATTGTGAAGAAAGTACGCACCGGAAGTAAAAGCAGCCAAGGGACTTAAGCGATGCCGGGCAAAAGTCAAGGGAGTTAACAACCCCGCCTGAATCGCCCAATAGAGACATTGGCTGATATGTTTCAAACAAACCCTTGCAATAGAGACATTGGGTGATATGTTTCAGACAAACCCTGCCTGTAGAGACGCTGGGCGGCAAACCACTGTGCATGATGCAGTACTACCAGATTCTGTCGGCTTGTCGTATTCCGGGCTTGAAGAAAGACTCTCACGTCATCTACCCTTCTGCGGACCCTGACCCGCCTCAACACATCACCGTCATACGCAACAATCATGTGAGATCACAACCTGCTGATAGTTTTCAAAAAAGGATAAAAAAATCTTCAGGACCAGATTCAGTAGCTTATTTGTGTCCATGTGTTGATGTTTTGATGCTTTCAGCGTGATGCGCTTGCAGGTGTTTTCTTTAACACATGCAACAGGTTATAAAAGAATGTTTTTTTGGGGGGTAGTGTCCACTTTTAGCCCTGTCGGTTCATGGTCCTCAAATGGCATGTGTGTGTGTGTGTGTGTGTGCGTGCGTGCATGCGAGCACTGGCATAATACAGAATGAACTGATATGTGGACAAGTTTATTCCATCCACTTGCACACACGCTCTCGCACGTGTACACACGCATGCATTCTCATGCCATTTGAGGACTGTGAACTGACGGGGCTAAAAGTGGATATTGCCCATTTTTCAGCGTGAGAAGGTCAAAACATTTTGGCATAGAAGAAGCCAGTGGACAGCATGTGACACATTTCACTGCGGCTTGCTTACAGATCTTCTCCCTCGACGTGTATGGCCGCAACAAGAAGTGGACAGTTTGTGACACGTGTCGTTGTTATTATGCGCAGATCTCCTGGCCGCAACAAGAAGTGGACAGTTTTGTGACGCGTTTAACTGTGGCTTGCTCACAGATCTTCTCCCTAGATATGTATGGCCATAACAAGAAGTGGGCAGTTTGTGACACATTTCACAGTGGTGTGCTTACAGATCTCCTTAGATGTGTACGGCCACAGCAAAAAGTAGTTTGTGACATGGTTCACTGTGACATGCTTACAGATCTTCTCCCTAGATATGCACAGCCATAACAAGAAGTGGACAGTTTGTGGCACGGTTCACTGTGGCGTGCTTACAGATCTCCTTAGATGTGTATGGCCGCAACAAGAAATGGACAGTTTGTGACACGTTTCACTGTGGCGTGCTTACAGATCTTTTCCCTCGATGTGTACGGCCGTAAGACTGAAGTGGACAGTTTGTGACACGGTTCACTGTGGCGTTCTTACAGATCTTCTCCCTCAATGTGTACAGCTGCAACAAGAAGTAGTTTGTGACACGGTTCACTGTGACATGCTTACAGATCTTCTCCCTCGATGTGTACGGCCGCAACAAGAAGTGGACAGTTTGTGGCACGGTTCACTGTGGTGTGCTTACAGATCTCCTTAGATGTGTATGGCCACAACAAGAAGTGGACAGTTTGTGGCATGGTTCACTGTGGTGTGCTTACAGATCTCCTTAGATGTGTATGGCCACAACAAGAAGTGGACAGTTTGTGACACGGTTCACTGTGACATGCTTACAGATCTTCTCCCTAGATATGTATAGCCATAACAAGAAGTGGACAGTTTGTGACGCGGTTCACTGTGGCGTGCTTACAGATCTTCTCCCTAGATATGTATAGCCATAACAAGAAGTGGACAGTTTGTGACGCGTTTCACTGTGGCATGCTTACAGATCTTCTCCCTCGATGTGTATGGCCGTAAGACTGAAGTGGACAGTTTGTGACGCGTTTCACTGTGGCATGCTTACAGATCTTCTCCCTCGATGTGTACGGCCGCAACAAGAAGCCCCTCAGCACCGACCAGCTGTACAAACAGCTGCAGGTGGTGGTGGACCAGTCACAGTATCCGGCTCTCCGCTTGGCCTGTTGACCACCCTGGACAGGGACACCTGGGGGGGTGTACGGCCGTCAAAGGGAGCTGATGATGCTGGCTCCCTCAGGTGAAGATGATATGGGGGTGGGGGTGCAGGGAGGGGGGTGTTGACTACTCAAGATGGAGACGATAGGGGGTGTAGGGTGAGGGAGGGGGGTGTTGACTACCTGAGATGGAGACATGATGGGGGTTAGGGAGGGGGGTGTTGACTACTCAAGATGGAGACAATGGGGGTGGGGGTATAGGGATGGGGTGTTGACTACTCAAGATGGAGACAATGGGGGTGGGGGATAGGGAGGGGGGTGTTGACTACTCAAGATGGAGACAATGGGGGTGGGGGTATAGGGAGGGGGGTGTTGACTACTCCAGATGGAGACAGGTGGGGGTATAGGGAGGGGGGTGTTGACTACTCAAGATGGAGACAATGGCGGTGGGGGATAGGGAGTGGGGTGTTGACTATCAAGATGGAGACAATGGGGGTGGGGGTATAGGGAGGGGGGTGTTGACTACTCCAGATGGAGACAGGGTGGGGGTATAGGGAGGGGGGTGTTGACTACTCAAGATGGAGACAATGGGGTGGGGGTATAGGGAGGGGGGTGTTGACTACTCAAGATGGAGACAATGGGGTGGGGGTATAGGGAGGGGGGTGTTGACTACTCAAGATGGAGACAATGGGGGTGGGGGTATAGGGAGGGGGGTGTTGACTACTCAAGATGGAGAAAAGGGTGGGGGTATAGGGAGGGGGGTGTTGACTACTCAAGATGGAGACAATGGGGGTGGGGGTATAGGGAGGGGGGTGTTGACTACTCAAGATGGAGACAATGGGGGTGGGGGTATAGGGAGGGGGGTGTTGCTACTCAAGATGGAGACAATGGGGGTGGGGGTATAGGGAGGGGGGTGTTGACTACTCAAGATGGAGACAATGGGGGTGGGGGTATAGGGAGGGGGGTGTTGACTATCAAGATGGAGACAATGGGGGTATAGGGATGGGGGTGTTGACTACTCAAGATGGAGACGATAGGCGGTGGGGGGGTATAGGGAGGGGATGTTGACTACTCAAGATGGGGGTGGGGGTATAGGGAGGGGGGTGTTGGCTCCGATGGAGATGTGGGGGGGGGGGGGGGGGGGGGGTGTGTTCTCGTGGGGTGGGGGGGTATAGGGTGGGGGTGTTGACTACTCAAGATGGAGATGGTAGGGTGGGGGGTATAGGGAGGGGGGTGTTGACTACTCAAGATGGAGACGATAGGGGGTGGGGGGTATAGGGAGGGGGGTGTTGACTACTCAAGATGGAGATGATAAGACAACAGGGGGGTGGGGAAGGGGATGTTGACTACTTGAGATGAAGATGATGTGGGGTTGGGGGGGGGGGGGTGTTGACTACTCAAGATGAAGACAGTGGGGGTTGGGGGATAAGGGGAAGGGTGGGTGGGTGGCTGGAATCTTCTTCTTTTTTAACAGCCTATTCCCTGTTGAAAAACACCCTAGTTCTTCACGCTCCACTGGTGGGTGTTGGAGCTCTGCTGTGGCTTGTTGTGGTTTTCAGTTCACACGGCCTGTGCGTGATAATGAGGCCTTCTGCAGGCCTTCCATTTACTAACGAGGCCTTCCACAGGCCTTCCATTTACTAACGAGGCCTTCCACAGGCCTTCCATTTACTAATGAGGCCTTCCACAGGCCGTCCATTTACTAATGAGGCCTTCCACAGCAACCCAGAGTCTGTCCACAGCTGTCCAGAATCTGACGAACTCCGTCCTGTGTGTCTCTGGCAGTCGTGAGTCAGATGCAAGAAGCGAGGCAGTTATGAAGGAGATCCAAAGCAGCGTCTGTGGAATTAGTCCAATGTTTTTCTGTGGTAGTTGTGCTTCAGACAAGAGCAACAAGGCAGCCATGAAAGAAATTCAATGCAGCGTCTTTGAAATTAGTCCAGTGTAGTGACTTTGAAATTAGTCGAGTGCAGCATCTTTGAAATTAGTCGAGTGTAACATCTTTGAAATTAGTCCAGTGTAGCATCTTTGAAATAAGTCCAGTAAAATTAGTCCAGTGTAGCATCTTTGAAATTAGTCCATTGTAGTGTCTTTGAAATTAGTCGAGTGTAGCATCTTTGAAATAAGTCCAGTAAAATTAGTCCAGTGAAGCATCTTTGAAATTAGTCCAGTGAAGTGTCTTTGAAATTAGTCCAGTGTAGCATCTTTGAAATAAGTCCAGTAAAATTAGTCCAGTGAAGCATCTTTGAAATTAGTCCAGTGTAGTGTCTTTGAAATTAGTCCAGTGTAGCATCTTTGAAATTAGTCCAGTGTAGCATCTTTGAAATTAGTCCAGTGCAGAGTCTTTGAAATATGAAATTAGTCCAGTGTAGCGCCTTTGAAATTAGTACAGTGTAGAGTCTTTGAAATTAGTCCAATATAGCATCTTTGAAATTAGTCCAGTATTTTTGGGGGGGTATTGTTTCAGACAAGAAGAACAAGGCAGCCATGAAGGAAATTCAACGCAGCATCTTTGTGCTGTGCCTGGACAAACCTTTTGCCGATGGCAACAAGCCCATCCCGCGATCACTGGTAGCAGCACAAATGCTTCATGGGGGAGGGGCACCTGTCAACTCGGCCAACCGCTGGTTTGACAAAACTCTGCAGGTATTTTGTGCCCATGAATGACGAACTCTTCAGGTAATTGGTGCCCAGTTTTCAGTTATTTGACAAAACCCTGCAGGTATTTGGTGCCCAGGTTTGACAAAACCTGGCTGGTATTTGTGTGCATGTGTGTGTGTGTGTGTGTGTGTGTGAGACACAAGAGTATGTTGCATCAATGGAAGAGGAATGTCATTTTTGGCACACACTGTATATTTTGGTGTTCATTACGTGCGACAAGCAGGGGGACCCATAGTGCACACTCTTCATAGTTGCTCTAACGTTACTCTGCGCCCCATTTGTGGTCCTCATTGTTAGAAATGAGTGTTTAATAGTCTTGAAAACACGACTGTCAGTGCTTCCATTTTGTGTCCAGCCGCTTGTAGGTAGGTAGGTAGTGTTGCTTAATGTCCTCAGATGTCATTTGACATATTAGGGACAAGCTGAGACCAATGCCGAAGCATGGTTCAATATAGCTTTACGTCCACGGAAACCAGAAGGCTCGTTAGGACGGACAGCCCAGGACGGCCACCTCGACTCTCACACAGCTCCTGAACTATGACTGCTTGTGTGAATGACATTTTGAACAAGGCCGGAATGTGTGGGGAAAGTATTAAATTTAAAAAAATAAAAATAAATAAAGGGGATTTCTATAGCACCCATCTGCTACACAACTTTGGAGTGCAGGGCACTTTACAATAACACTAGCCACATGCATGCACACACACACACACACACGCACACCGCACCCCACACACAAACACATGTATCCCCCCCCCACACACACACACACACACACACATGCATGCACGCATGCACACCGCACACAAACGCATGTACTCCCCCCCCCCCCACACACACACACACACACACACACCCGTACCCTCCACACACACGCGCATATATTCCCCCACACGCGTGCGCACACACACACACACACACACACACACACACACACTGGGAGCCAGCCTTTTTCTGTGTTGGATTGGTAAAGATCAAACCAACATGACCGCATGCTGAGAAGCTGAGGTTTGTAGCATGAAAAAGTACTTCTTTTGTACAAATAGTGACAGGGCAACCAAACGCCTCAGTCAGAGTTCAGGAGCTGTGTCGAAAGTCAAGGTGGTCGTCCTGGGCTCCCTGTCCTAATGAGCCTTATGGTTTCTGTGGATGTAAAGCAACATTGAACCATGCACACGCGTTGGTCACAGTTTGTCCCTAATATGTCAACCCGACATCGGAGGACATTAAGCTCTACATTATCATCATCAAACACCTCAATACTTATACAGACATAATTATTTGCACAGTGTTGACTTTTTCAGGTCAACTTGCATCTTCTTTTAGGTTCCCCTTTAATTGAACATTTATTTTGAGTGCATACTTAAGCATGTGAACTGTGTTGTTTGGATGACAGTTCATGTCTGGAGCACCGTTTTGTCTTGTTGACAGTTTACAACTGGAGTTCTGTGATACCTTGTTGACAGTTTTTGACTGGAGTTCTGCAATACATTGTTGACAGTTCATGACAGGAGCACCGTTTTGTTTTGTTGACAGTTTGTGACTGGAGTTCTGTGATACCTTGTTGACAGTTTATGACTGGAGTTCTGTGATACCTTGTTGACAGTTTATGACTGGAGTTCTGTGATACCTTGTTGACAGTTTATGACTGGAGTTCTGTGATACCTTGTTGACAGTTTATGACTGGAGTTCTGCAATACATTGTTGACAGTTCATGACAGGAGCACCGTTTTGTTTTGTTGACAGTTTGTGACTGGAGTTCTGTGATACCTTGTTGACAGTTTATGACTGGAGTTCTGTGATACCTTGTTGACAGTTTATGACTGGAGTTCTGTGATACCTTGTTGACAGTTTATGACTGGAGTTCTGTAATACATTGTTGACAGTTCATGACAGGAGCACCGTTTTGTTTTGTTGACAGTTTATGACTGGAGTTCTGTGATACCTTGTTGACAGTTTATGACTGGAGTTCTGTGATACCTTGTTGACAGTTTATGACTGGAGTTCTGTGATACCTTGCTGTTGACAGTTCATGACAGGAGCACCGTTTTGTCTTGTTGACAATTTATGACTGGAGTTCTGTGATACCTTGTTGACAGTTTATGACTGCAGTTCTGTGATACCTTGTTGACAGTTTATGACTGCAGTTCTGTGATACCTTGCTGTTGACAGTTCATGACAGGAGCACTGTTTTGTCTTGTTGACAATTTATGACTGGAGTTCTGTGATACCTTGTTGACAGTTTATGATTGAGGCACCATTTTATCTTGTTGGCAGTTCATGATTGGGGCTCAGCGTTATTTTGCCTTGTTGATACTTCATTGTTGACAATTTATGACAGTTCATAGTTGGAGCACTTTGATACATCATTTAGAATTTATGATTGGCGCACCATTTTATCTTATTGACAGTTTATGATTGGAGCATGTTGATACTTCATTGTCGATAGTTTATGACTGGAGCACCATTTTGTCTTGTTGACACTTTAAGATTGGAGTACCATTAGGGGTATTTGTGCATTGTATGATTTTCTTTAAGTTGTAAAGCGCTTTGAGATTCTGAAAGCACTCTATAAGTTCCCTGTTTTTATTATTTTGTCTTGTTGTCAGTGTGTGGTCCAAACACTCTAATACCTTGTTGTTGACAGCTTGCGACTGGAGCACCATGTTGTCTTCTTGTTGACAGTCTGTGGTCCAAACACTCTGATACCTTGTTGTTGACAGTTTGCGACTGGAGCACCATGTTGTCTTCTTGTTGACAGTCTGTAGTTCAAACACTCTGATACCTTGTTGTTGACAGTTTGCGACTGGAGCACCATGTTGTCTTCTTGTTGACAGTGTGCGGTCCAAACACTTTTATACCTTGTTGTTGACAGTTTGCGACTGGAGCACCATGTTGTCTTCTTGTTGACAGTCTGTAGTTCAAACACTCTGATACCTTGTTGTTGACAGTTTGCGACTGGAGCACCATGTTGTCTTCTTGTTGACAGTCTGTAGTTCAAACACTCTGATACCTTGTTGTTGACAGTTTGCGACTGGAGCACCATGTTGTCTTCTTGTTGACAGTGTGCGGTCCAAACACTTTTATACCTTGTTGTTGACAGCTTGTGACTGGAGCACCATGTTGTCTTCTTGTTGACAGTCTGTAGTTCAAACACTCTGATACCTTGTTGTTGACAGCTTGCGACTGAAGCACCATGTTGTCTTCTTGTTGACAGTCTGTAGTTCAAACACTTTTATACCTTGTTGTTGACAGCTTGCGACTGAAGCACCATGTTGTCTTCTTGTTGACAGTTTATGATTGGAGCGGACGGGGTGTGTGGCCTGAACTATGAACACACCACAGCGGAGGGTCCACCCATAGCGGCCATCATGGATCATGTCCTGGACTTTGTGTGAGTTCTTGTAGCTGTCGGTATCAGTGATGTGGGTTCTTGTAGCCATCAGTATCAGTGGTGTGAGTTCCTGGAGCTGTCAGTGTCAACGGTGTGAGTTTTTACTGTCATGGACTGTGTCCTAGGTTTTGAGCATTGTAGTGCATTGCAGGAATTGTTTTAGCTGTTGTTATTATTGGATTGCACAAGTTGTTCTAAGAGTCATTACAGAGTGTTTTGTTTTTATCTTACTGAGTTGTTTTTTTCACTCAGGGTGGAAATCAGAAGGTGGGTCTTTCAGGTAAATCATGGGTTGTTTTTATCTTTTTTTTACCTTTTTTTCACTCAGGGAAATCAGAAGATGGGTCTTTCAGGCAAATTATGGGTTGTTTTTATCTTCTTTTTTTTCACTTGGGGGGGAAATCAGAAGATGGGTCTTTCAGGTAAATCATGGGTTGTTTTTATCTTTTTTTAATCTTTTTTTTCACTCCAGGAAATCAGAAGATGGGTCTTTCAGACAAATCCTGGGTGGCCAGTATGAAGACCATGATACCTTCCTCGGGATTAGTTAGCTGGTAATTGGATTTTAATGTCCTGTCAGCTACACAGGGTCACCTCGGGACAACTACCTCTGAGAACCGGTGAAAACAACAACACTGCAACCTTGTAGAAGCACATGTTTGAATACCTTGTTGTCATGGTTCCTGTCTTCAGAGGGAAGGCTATGGCACAGCAACCTACCTGCATCATTTGTAGAAACACCTGTATGGATGCCTTGGTGTCATGGTTCCTGTCTTCTGTGACCAGAAGGAAGGATATCCATGGCAGCCTACCTGCATCATTTGTAGAAACACCTGTATGGATGCCTTGGTGTCATGATTGCTGTTTTCCTTGACCAGAAGGAAGGATATCCATGGCAACCTACCTGCATCATTTGTAGAAACACCTGTATGGATGCCTTGATGTCATGGTTCATGATTGCTGTCTTGTGTGACCAGAGGGAAGGATATCCATGGCAACTTACCTGTAGCATCTGTAGAAACACCTGTATGGATGCCTTGGTGTCATGATTGCCGTCTTCTGTGACCAGAGGGAAGGATGTCCATGGCAACCTACCTGCAGCAGAAGTGAGGCCCCCCAGACGACTGGACTTCAACTTGACAGAGAAAGCCACGGCAGCCATGAAGCTTGCAGAGCAAGAAATAACCTCGTGAGTAGACTGCGGCATTGGTGTGTCCTTGCCAGTGTAGTGTAAAACACGCAGAGCAAGAAATAACCTTGTGAGTAGACTGTGGCATTGGTGTGTCTTTGCCAGTGTAGTGTAAAGCACGCAGAGCAAGAAATAACCTTGTGAACAGACTGCGGCATTGGTGTGTCTTTGCCACTGTAGTATAAAGCACGCAGACAAGCAATAACCTTGTGAATAGACTGCGGCATTGGTGTGTCCTTGCCAGTGTAGTGTAAAGCATGCAGAGCAGGCAATAACGTGTGAGTAGACTGCAGCATTGGTGTGCGCTTACTGGTGCAATATAAAGCATGCAGTGCAAGCTATAACCTCGTGAGTAGACTGCAGCATTGGTGTGCGCTTACTGGTGCAATATAAAGCATGCAGTGCAAGCTATAACCTTGTGAGTAGACTGCAGCATTGGTGTGTGTTGCCAGTGTAGTGTAAAACACGCAGAGCAAGAAATAACCTCGTGAGTAGACCGGCATTGGTGTGTCCTTGCCAGTGTAGTGTAAAACACGCATTGCAAGAAATAACCTCGTGAGTAGACTGCGGCATTGGTGTGTGCTTGCTGGTGCAATATAAAGTATGCAGAGCAAGAAATAACCTCGTGAGTAGACTGTGGCATTGGTGCGTGTTGCCAGTGCAATATAAAGCATGCAGAGCAAGCAATAACCTCGTGAGTAGACTGTGGCGTTGGTGTGTTGCCAGTGTAGTATAAAGCATGCAGAGCAAGAAATAACTTTGTGAGTAGACTGCAGCATTGGTGCATGCTTGCTGGTGCAATATAAAGCATGCAGAGCAAGAAATAACCTCGTGAGTAGACTGCAGCAATGGTGTGTCCTTGCCAGTGTAGTATAAAGCATGCAGAGCAAGCAATAACCTTGTGAGTAGACCGGCATTGGTGTGTCCTTGCCACTGTAGTATAAAGCATGCAGAGCAAGCAATAACCTTGTGAGTAGACTGCAGCATTGGTGTGTGCTTACTGGTGAATATAAAGCAACAGAGCAAGAATAACCTTGTGAGTAGACTGCAGCATTGGTGTGTGCTTACTGTGCATATAAAGCATCAGGCAAGCATAACCTCGTGAGTAGACTGCACTTGGTGTGTGTTGCCAGTGCAATATAAAGCACGCAGAGCAAGAAATAACCTTGTGAGTAGACTGCGCATTGGTGTGTGTTGCCAGTGCAATATAAAGCACGCAGAGCAGGCAATAACCTTGTGAGTAGACTGCAGCATTGGTGTGTGTTCCCAGTGCAATATAAAGCACGCAGAGCAGGCAATAACCTTGTGAGTAGACTGCAGCATTGGTGTGTGCTTACTGGTGCAATATAAAGCATACAGAGCAAGCAATAACCTCGTGAGTAGACTGTGGCATTGGTGTGTGCTTACCATTGCGATAAGGTAGCCCACCAGACTGGTTGTGTCTTGTGTATATTAAAACAATGTATGCGGTTGGTAGCTGTGCATTGCAGTGCTGAGTAAAGAGACTGTCAAGATCAGATAGCTCCCATTGATGCACTGTAGATTATCCAAGACTGTGATTTCAGTCTGGTCAAAGACTTACAGATCAGTACTCCCATTGATGCAGTGCTTGTAGATTTCATCCCACATCACATGATTTCAGTCTGGTCAAGACTTACAGTCACAGTGGTATGCTGACTTAAACCAGGTAGTGGATATAGTCTGGTCAGAGCTTACAGACCAGTGATCATGTTGACTACCTCCACACTGGTATAGTCTGGTCAGAGATTACAGACCAGTGGTCATTGACTACCTTCACACTGGTATAGTCTGGTCAGAGACATACAGACCAGTGATCATTTGACTACCTACACACATGGTATAGTCTGGTCAGAGACTTAAGACCAGTGATCATTGACTACCCACACACTGGTATAGTCTGGTCAGAGACTTAAGACCAGTGGTCATTGACTACCTCACACACTGGTATAGTCTGGTCAGAGACTTAAGACCAGTGATCATGTTGACTACCCACACACTGGTATAGTCTGGTCAGAGACTTAAGACCAGTGATCATGTTGACTACCTCACACACTGGTATAGTCTGGTCAGAGACTTAAGACCAGTGGTCATTGACTACCTACACACTGGTATAGTCTGGTCAGAGACTTAAGACCAGTGGTCATTGACTACCTCGCACACTGGTATAGTCTGGTCAGAGCCCTTATATGACTCAGTGAGTCATGTTGACTACCTGCACACTGGTATAGTCTGGTCAGAGACTTAGACCAGTGGTCATTGACTACCTGCACACTGGTATAGTCTGGTCAGAGACTTAAGACCAGTGGTCATTGACTACCTCCACACTGGTATAGTCTGGTCAGAGACTTAAGACCAGTGATCATGTTGACTACCTCAGCACACTGGTATAGTCTGGTCAGAGACTTAAGACCAGTGATCATGTTGACTACCTCGCACACTGGTATAGTCTGGTCAGAGACTTAAGACCAGTGGTCATTGACTACCTGCACACTGGTATAGTCTGGTCAGAGACTTAAGACCAGTGATCATTTGACTACCTCACACACTGGTATAGTCTGGTCAGAGACTTAAGACCAGTGTCATTGACTACCTCCACACTGGTATAGTCTGGTCAGAGACTTAAGACCAGTGGTCATTGACTACCTGCACACTGGTATAGTCTGGTCAGAGACTTAAGACCAGTGGTCATTGACTACCTCAACACTGGTATAGTCTGGTCAGAGACTTAAGACCAGTGGTCATTAGACTACCTCACACACTGGTATAGTCTGGTCAGAGACTTAAGACCAGTGATCATTTGACTACCTCGCACACTGGTATAGTCTGGTCAGAGACTTAAGACCAGTGGTCATGTGACTACCTTGCACACTGGTATAGTCTGGTCAGAGACTTAAGACCAGTGATCATGCTGACTACCTCGCACACTGGTATAGTCTGGTCAGAGACTTAAGACCAGTGATCATGTTGACTACCTCGCACACTGGTATAGTCTGGTCAGAGACTTAAGACCAGTGGTCATTGACTACCTCGCACACTGGTATAGTCTGGTCAGAGATTTAAAGACCAGTGGTCATTGACTACCTCGCACACTGGTATAGTCTGGTCAGAGACTTAAGACCAGTGGTCATTGACTACCTCGCACACTGGTATAGTCTGGTCAGAGACTTAAGACCAGTGATCATGTTGACTGCCACGCACACTGGTATAGTCTGGTCAGAGACTTAAGACCAGTGATCATTGACTACCTCGCACACTGGTATAGTCTGGTCAGAGACTTAAGACCAGTGATCATGCTGACTACCTCACACGCTGGTATAGTCTGGTCAGAGACTTAAGACCAGTGATCATTGACTACCTCACACACTGGTATAGTCTGGTCAGAGACTTAAGACCAGTGATCATGCTGACTACCTCACACGCTGGTATAGTCTGGTCAGAGACTTAAGACCAGTGGTCATGTTGACTACCTCACACACTGGTATAGTCTGGTCAGATACTTAAGACCAGTGGTCATATTGACTACCTCACACACTGGTATAGTCTGGTCAGAGACTTAAGACCAGTGATCATGCTGACTACCTCGCACACTGGTATAGTCTGGTCAGAGACTTGAGACCAGTGGTCATATTGACTACCTCGCACACTGGTATAGTCTGGTCAGAGACTTAAGACAGTGATCATGCTGACTACCTTGCACACTGGTATAGTCTGGTCAGAGACTTACAGACCAGTGATCATGTTGACTACCTCACACGCTGGTATAGTCTGGTCAGAGACTTGCAGGTCACTGTTCCCACTGGTGCGTCAGTTTTGGTAAAAATACCCCACACACTGCGGTGATCTCAGGCTGGCCAGAAACTTGCAGGTCAGTGAAAGGAAAATTATATATGGCACATAAAAACTTCCACCCAAAGCCTTGCATGTTCACAAGGCAGCGGTGTGTGGAATCTGAAGCTAAAACTACCAAAGACATCCGTACCAATGAAGTACACAACAACTGCTCCCCCCCCCCTTTCCCCCCCCCTCCCCAAGACAGTACAACTATACATAGTAGTTCAGTGTAGAAATAGACACCTTGTGCACTGCTATGCTTCCAGGTTGGTGAAGGATTTGCAGATCACGATTTACTCGTTTGAGGACTTTGGCAAGGAGTTCATCAAACATTGTCGTCTCAGCCCTGACGCTTTCATCCAAGTGGCTCTGCAGCTCACCTATTACAGGTACGCACCTGCTGGTTGACTGGCTGGCAGACTGGCTGATCAGCTAGCATACTGACTGGCTGGCAGACTGGCTGATCAACTAGCATACTGACTGGCGGGTTGACTGGCTGGCTGGCTGATCAGCTAGCATACTGACTGGTTGGTTGACTGGCTGGTTGACTGGTAGGCTGATCAGCTAGCATACTGACTGGCTGGTTGACTGGCAGGCTGATCAGCTAGCATACTGACTGGCTGGTTGACTGGCAGGCTGATCAACTAGCATGCTGACTGGCTGGTTGACTGGCAGGCTGATCAACCAGCATACTGACTGGCTGGTTGACTGGCAGGCTGACTGGCTGATCAACTAGTATGCCAACTGGCTGGTTGACTGGCAGGCTGATAAACTACTGAACTAGCATACTGACTGGCTGGTTGACTGGCAGGCTGACTGACTGGTTGACTGGCTGATCAACTAACATGCTGGCTGGCAGGTTGACTGGGGCTGGCTGGTTGACTGGCGAACGCGCTGGTTGGCTGGCTAGCTGACTGGTTGACTGGCTGGTTGAATACTTCAAACTGTTCTTCAAGGGCAAATATCTAACATGTCAGACCACATATGGTCGATTAGGGATGGGGGGGGGGGGGGGGGGGGGGGGGGGGGGGGGAGCTGTGAATAGTTCGTCCCAGCGCTCCAATTGTAGATGCCTTTCCCACACATGCAGCAGTGAAAAGTTTTGTGAACAGCGAACAGGTCTTATTACCTCTATCATTGAAGACAGTCAGTTTTTGGTTCAAGTTACGGTTGACGCATTCACCCATGATAATATGTTTTAAACAGCAAATGATTCTTGGTCTTTTTGTGTTCTGTTGTGCATGTTCTGTCCCATTCAGATTATGCAAGCACATTATGACGTTCAGTTTGTGCAATCTCGTTGTCGTGTTCAGATTGTAATTGTGAGCGCATTGTGGCATTCAGACTGCACGGGAGGCCATTGCGCGACGTACGAGACGGCATCACTGAGGCGCTTCCAGCTTGGTCGCACCGATACCATTCGGTCCTGTTCCATCGACACACATGAGTTCACACAGGGCATGGAGAACACCTCCCTGCCCGACGCTGCCAAAGTCGCTCTCCTGAAGCAGGCTGTGAAGTCACACCGAAAGTACACCGATGAGGTAGGCTGTGAAATCACACAGAGTACACCAATGAGGTAGGCTGTGAAATCACTCAGAGAGTAGTACACTGATGAGGGAGGGTGTGAAATGACAGAGTACACCAATGAGGTAGGGTGTGAAATCACTCAGAGAGTAGTACACTGATGAGGTAGGCTATGAAGGCACACAGAGAGTACACTGATGAGGTAGGGAGGCTGTGAAGTCACACTGAAGGTACGCTGATGAGGTAGGGAGGCTGTGAAGTCACACTGAAGGTACGCTGATGAGGTAGGCTGTGAAGTCACTCGGAGAGTAGAGGAGGGAGGCTGTAGTACACTGAGGTCACACTGATGAGGTAGGGAGGCTGTGGTCACACTGAAGGTACACTGATGAGGTAGGCTGTGAAATCACTCAGAGGTAGTACACTAGTGAGGTAGGCTGTGAAGTCACACTGATGAGGTAGGGAGGCTGTGAAGTCACACTGATGAGGTAGGGAGGCTGTGAAGTCACACTGATGAGGTAGGGAGGCTGTGAAGTCACACTGATGAGGTAGGGAGGCTGTGAAGTCACACTGAAGGTACACTGATGAGGTAGGCTGTGAAATCACTCAGAGAGTAGTACACTAGTGAGGTAGGCTGTTAGTACACTGATGAGGTAGGGAGGCTGTGAAGTCACACTGATGAGGTAGGGAGGCTGTGAAGTCACACTGATAAGGTACACTGATGAGGGAGGCTGTGACGTCACACTGATGAGGTAGGGGGCTGTGACATCACACTGTAGAGGTGGGTACACTGATGAGGTAGGGAGGCTGTGAATACACTGATGAGGAGGCTGTAGTACACTAGTGAGGTAGGCTGTTAGTACACTGATGAGGTAGGGAGGCTGTGAAGTCACACTGATGAGGTAGGGAGGCTGTGACGTCACACTGAAGGTACACCGATGAGGTATGTAGTGAGTGACGGTACACTGGTGAGGAGGGTGGTGGGCTGTGAGCTTGTACAGAAACTGTACACTGAGGTTGGGGTTTCACTGTCCATTCCTGCAGGTAAAGGTGGAGAGCTGTTACTACCTGTGGGCATGTGGCTGTGACTTGATGACGGCATGTGCTCGTTACTACCTGTGGGTATGTGGCTGTGACTTGATGACGGCATGTGCTCGTTACTACCTGTGGGCATGTGGCTGTGACTTGATGACGGCATGTGCTCGTTACTACCTGTGGGTATGTGGCTGTGACTTGATGACGGCATGTGCTCGTTACTACCTGTGGGTATGTGGCTGTGACTTGATGACGGCATGTGCTCGTTACTACCTGTGGGTCATGTGGCTGTGACTTGATGACGGCATGTGCTCGTTACTACCTGTGGGTATGTGGCTGTGACTTGATGACGGCATGTGCTCGTTACTACCTGTGGGCATGTGGCTGTGACTTGATGACGGCATGTGCTCGTTACTACCTGTGGGTATGTGGCTGTGATTTGATGACGGCATGTGCTCGTTACTACCTGTGGGCATGTGGCTGTGATTTGATGACGGCATGTGCTCGTTACTACCTGTGGGTATGTGGCTGTGACTTGATGACGGCATGTGCTCGTTTAACGGTGTAACTCCTTGTCTATCGTCTTGGCTTCCTTCTTCTTTTATTACGATGAGTGGGGTTCTTCAGATATGGTTCACTGGTTTTCTTCTGTGGATAATCGTGTGAAACACGAAGCAGTGCTGCGTGTCTGTTTCCCCATTTTTCTTCATAAAGATTTGTAAGATGCGGCTGCGTAGCAGAGTAATCTCAGCGCGCATCACGTCTGCGATAGCTCAATGGTGAGAGCGCTGGATTTGTGGTTGTCACCAGGCCATCTCGGGTCAGGCGGTGGACCGACACCTGCTGGGACTGAAGCTGGCAGCACTGGAGAGCGGGCAGAACATCCCCCAGTTACACCTGGACATTGCCTTTACCGAGAGCACCTACTTCAGAGTGTCCACCAGTCAGGTATGTGTGTCCACCAGTCAGGTATGTGTGTCCACCAGTCAGGTATGTGTGTCCACCAGTCAGGTATGTGTGGCCACCAGTCAGGTATGTGTGACCACAAGTCAGGTATGTGTGGCCACCAGTCAGGTATGTGTGGCCACAAGTCAGGTATGTGTGGCCACCAGTCAGGTATGTGTGGCCACAAGTCAGGTATGTGTGTCCACCAGTCAGGTATGTGTGGACTTAAAGCTGGTAACAAGTCAGGTGCGCGTGTACCTTGCTTAGGCTGGCAGCAAGTCAAAAGTGTGTGTGTGCCTAGCGTAGACTGGCCACAAGTCAGGTGTGTGTGTATGTAGCTCAGACTGGCCACAAGTCAGGTATGTTTGGACTTAAGCTGGCCACAAGTCAGGTGTGTGTGTACCTAGCTTAGACTGGCCACAAGTCAGGTGTGTCTGTACCTAACCCAGACTGGCCACAAGTCAGGTGTGTCAGTACCTAGCTTAGACTGGCCACAAGTCAGGTGTGTGTGTACCTAACCCAGACTGGCCACAAGTCAGGTGTGTGTGTGTACCTAGCTTAGACTGGCAACAAGTCAGGTGTGTGTGTACCTAACTCAGACTGGCCACAAGTCAGGTGTGTGTGTGTACCTAGCTTAGACTGGCAACAAGTCAGGTGTGTGTGTACCTAGCTTAGACTGGCAACGAGTCAGGTGTATGTGTACTTAGCTCAGACTGGCCACAAGTCAGGTGTGTGTGTACCTAGCTTAGACTGGCAACAAGTCAGGTGTGTGTGCCTAACTCAGACTGGCCACAAGTCAGGTGTGTGTGTACCTAACTCAGACTGGCCACAAGTCAGGTGTGTGTGTACCTAGCTTAGACTGGCCACAAGTCAGGTGTGTGTGTGTACCTAGCTTAGACTGGCAACAAGTCAGGTGTATGTGTACTTAGCTCAGACTGGCCACAAGTCAGGCGTGTGTGTACCTATCTTAGACTGGCCACAAGTCAGGTGTGTCAGTACCTAGCTTAGACTGGCCACAAGCCAGGTGTGTGTGTACCTATCTTAGACTGGCTACAAGTCAGGCGTGTGTGTACATAGCCTAGACTGGCCATGAGTCAGGTGTGTGTGTATGTATGTACCTAGCTCAGACTGGCTACAAGTCAGGCGTATGTGTACTGAACTCATATTCCTACCTTCTACCACCCTTTCCATTCACAGCCAAAACAACACCCACACACCCTCAAACAGTCACACCCACACCCACCTTACACAACACCGCACACATACAAAGTCACACCTACACCCACACACCTGCAAACACAGTCACACCTACACCCACATTACACACCCCACACCCCAGCAAAAACAGTAACAACTATACCCCCCTTACACAACGCCCACACCCCAGCAAACACAGTCACACCTACATCCCCCTTACACAACGCCCACACACCTGCAAACACAGTCACACCTACACCCACATTACACAACGCCCATACACCAGCAAACACAGTCACACCTACACCCCCCTTACACAATGCCCACACCCCAGCAGTCACACCTACACCCCCTTACACAACGCCCACACACCAGCAAACACAGTCACACCTGCACCCACCTTACACAACGCCCATACACCAGCAAACACAGTCACACCTACACCCCCTTACACAACGCCCATACACCAGCAGTCACACTTACACCCCCCTTACACAACGCCCATACACCAGCAAACACAGTCACACCTACACCCCCTTACACAACGCCCATACACCAGCAAACACAGTCACACTTACACCCCCCTTACGCAACGCCCATACCCCAGCAAACACAGTCACACCTGCACCCCCCTTACACAACGCCCACACACCTGCAAACACAGTCACACCTACACCCCCCTTACACAACGCGCATACACCAGCAAACACAGACACCTGCACCCACCTTACACAACGCCCACACACCAGCAAACACAGTCACACCTACACCCCCCTTACACAACGCCCATACACCAGCAAACACAGTCACACCTGCACCCACCTTACACAACGCCCACACACCTGCAAACACAGTCACACCTACACCCACATCGCCCACCTGTACCCAAACACACCTAACTACTCATTGTTTAACATAATATCATCATAATCCATATTGATGGCTAAGTAAGAAGGCAAGCACCCAAAGCAAGCGGCCAGACAGTGAGCGTGATTTGTGCGGGCTGCAGGTGGGAGCCAAGCATGAGGCGGTGATGATCTACGGACCCAGCGTTCCTGACGGCTACGGCTGCTGCTACAACCCTCAGAACTCACGACTCAACTTCGGCATCACCGCCTTCAACGTGTGCTGCGACACCGACTCCGACAAGTTTGCCAACGTCCTGAGGCAGAGTTTGATGGACATGCACGATCTGCTGGCCTCCACGCCTCAAGAGTCCAAGTTATGACACTCCTCGTCAAGTGATTGTGTGCCCTTCATAGGATGTTGCCAGATATGTGTGCCCTTAGTATGATGCTGTCAGATTGTGTGCCGCCATATGATGTCATCACATTGTGTGCTCTTCATATGATGCCATCACCTTTGTGAACTCTTCATATGATGCCATCACCTTTGTGAACTCTTCATATGATGCCATCAGATTGTGTGCTCTTCATATGATACTGTCAGATTGTGTGCTCTTCATGATCTTCATATGATGCCATCACATTGTGTGCTCTTCATATGATGTCATCGCATTGTGCGCTCATCATGTCATCACATTGTGCGCTCTTCATATGATGTCATCACATTGTGCGCTCGTCATGTCATCACATTGTGCACTCTTCATATGATGTCATCACATTGTGCGCGCTTCATATGATGCCGTCAGATTGTGTGCCCTTTGTATGTTGCTGTCAGACAGTGTGCCTTTTTTGCAACGTTGCTTACCGATCTGCTCTGGTTGAGATTGTCTGCCCTTGTTGTGGCATGTCAGATTGTCTGCTCTTGTTTTTTGTGGCAATTCAGATTGTCTGACCTTGTTGTTACAGTGTTGGATAATGTGTGCTATTTTTTTCTTCTTCATCGTGTGTTTAAGAAGCTTGCAAGATTTACATCAGGGATATGGCTTTACAGATGTGTACTGTATTTAGATTGGGTGGAATAATGACAAAGTGTGGTGTGATTATTGATTTCAGTAGATTGTCTGACCTTGTTGTTACAGTGTTGGATAATGTGAGCTATTTTCTTATTCTTTGTCATGTGTTTAAGAAGCATGCAAGATTTACATCAGGGATATGGCTTTACAGATGTGTACTGTATTTAGATTGGGTGGAATAATGACAAAGAGTGGTGTGATTATTGATTTCAGTAGATTGTCTGACCTTGTTGTTACAGTGTTGGATAATGTGTGCTATTTTCTTCTTCTAGTCGTGTGTTTAAGAAGCATGCAAGATTTACATCAGGGATATGGCTTTACAGATGTGTACTATATTTAGATTACGAGTGGAAAAATGACAAAGAGTGGTGTGATTATTGATTTCAGTAGATTGTCTGACCTTGTTGTTACAGTGTTGGATAATGTGTGCTATTTTGTTCTTCTTCGTCGTGTGTTTAAGAAGCTGCAAGATTTACATCAGGGATATGGCTTTACAGATGTGTACTGTATTTAGATTACGGTGGAATAATGACAAAGTGTGGTGTGATTACTGATTTCAGTAGATTGTCTGACCTTGTTGTTACAGTGTTGGATAATGTGAGCTATTTTCTTCTTCTAGTCGTGTGTTTAAGAAGCATGCAAGATTTACATCAGGGATATGGCTTTACAGATGTGTACTATATTTAGATTACGAGTGGAAAAATGACAAAGAGTGGTGTGATTATTGATTTCAGTAGATTGTCTGACCTTGTTGTTACAGTGTTGGATAATGTGAGCTATTTTCTTCTTCTTCGTCATGTGTTTAAGAAGCATGCAAGATTTACATCAGGGATATGGCTTTACAGATGTGTACTGTATTTAGACTGGGTGGAATAATGACAAAGTGTGGTGTGATTATTGATTTCAGTAGATTGTCTGACCTTGTTGTTACAGTGTTGGATAATGTGAGCTATTTTCTTCTTCTTCGTCATGTGTTTAAGAAGCATGCAAGATTTACATCAGGGATATGGCTTTACAGATGTGTACTGTCTTTAGACTGGGTGGAATAATGACAAAGTGTGGTGTGATTACTGATTTCAGTCCTGCCTGGAGTCTGGACAGACCTGGCATGGATTCAATCCATATTCTTGGTGTGTGTTGAAAATTGTGTGTGTGCTGATGATGTTGTGTGCGGATGTGGTGTGGGTGTGTGATGGGTATGGGTGCATACATACCCATACATGCCTGCTGTGACGGACGTGGCCCCATGTGTGTGCGTGTGTTTGTGCATGCGTGCGCGCGCGCTCGTGCAGGTGTGTATGTGCGTGTGCGCGCAGGTATGTGTATGTGGGTTTGGGCGTTGTTTTGTTGGTGCAAATGGGTGTATACCTTTAACTATGCTAGTCGATGTACGTCAGTGTTGTTGTTTGCTTATGTTTGTATGCTTACCGCTTTTGAGACACTTTCCTTGTTGTAAAACTTCGTGAATAAAGAATCTGAATCTTCATCCCTAACTTGTGTTGGGCATTACTTGAGTCCAGTACAAAAATTTCACAGGAGTGATTTTGTTCTGATGGGAGTCAGGCAGTGGCATGATACTGTCCCAGTGGGATTTAGTTGTCCTGACTGGAGTTAGAGAATAGCACCGATTTTGTCGTGGCAGGAGTTAGACAGTGGCATCATTTTGTCCTGATAGGAGTTAAGACAGTTGTCCTGACAGGAGTTAGACAATGGCATGATTTTGTCCTGAGAGGAGTTAAGACAGTTGTCCTGACAGGAGTTAGACAATGGCACCATTGTATCATGAAGAATGGAGTTGGACAATGGTATGATTTGTTTCCTGACAGGATTTAGACAGTGGCACCATTGTATCATGAAGAATGGAGTTGGACAGTGGCACCATTTTGTCATGAATGGAGTTAGACAATGGCATGATTGTAATGAAACGAAGTTGACAGTGGCATGACTGTAACCATGCAGACAGTGACATGACTGTAACCAGACTGGAGTCAGACAGTAGCATGACTGTAACCAGACAGTGGCATGACTGTAACCATGCAGACAGTGGCATGGCTCTAACCAGACGAGTCAGACAGCGGCATGGCTGTAACCAGACTGGAGTCAGACAGTAGCATGACTGTAACCAGACAGTGGCATGACTGTAACCATGCAGACAGTGGCATGGCTGTAACCAGACTGGAGTCAGACAGTGGCATGACTAACCAGACTGGAGTCAGACAGCGGCATGACTAACCAGACTGGAGTCAGACAGCGGCATGGATGTAACCAGACTGGAGTCAGACAGCGGCATGACTGTAACCAGACTGGAGTCAGACAGTGGCATGACTGTAACCAGACTGGAGTCAGACAGCGACATGACTGTAACCAGACTGGAGTCAGACAGCGGCATGACTAACCAGACTGGAGTCAGACAGCGGCATGACTGTAACCAGACTGGAGTCAGACAGTGGCATGACTGTAACCAGACTGCTGTCAGACGGATGAGGGGTTTGTGGCCAGCAGGTTGTATTGTAGACCAGTGATGAGGAGTCAACTTCTGGTCAAGACAGGATGAGGGAATTTCTTGTCAACACAGACTTTTGTCTCCACATCAACACATGAGCAGGCCGACTCGTCGGTGCCGGTCACCTTTTTAGCTTGGGCCGAGATCACAGCTCACTTTGACGTTCTCATGTCCACCTCTGTTCCTCGAGTTGTAAAATATGCAGTAATTTACGTGTTACTGTGTACTGTGATGTGGTTAATGTTCAGCCACGTATATTTAGTTCATCTGATGAGATCAGAAAGAATCTTTTCCGTTTTGGCCAGTGAAGAAGATCAACGGCCGGTGGTTTTGAAACACTGAGGTAATGCAGAACAGCAGCAGAATAACGAGTGTCACTGTGGCTACACCCAGTAGAAGAGTAAGTAAGTTGGTGTTTTACGCCCAGTCAACCTGTGCGGTTATATCAGCGGAAGAAGGTTGAATGATTTTCTCATAAGTTTAAAACAGAACGAGGCCCCCCCCCCGGAGTGCTTGTGCAGAGTCAGCACAAGGCAGTTAATTAGCGCTCTCGATGCATAACGCCAGTACAACAACAAAGACCTGAGTCACCGACGGTAACTCTCACCCGGCATGTGTATTTTGAGGATGTACCTCTGGTGGAGTTTATGTACCTTGCATTTACACGCACGCCTGGTGAGAGTTATGGTAGTCTTTGTTGTTGTGATTATGTATTTTGAGTGCTGATGATTTTCCATCAAACACAGGTTTTCTGCATAATAGCATCCACAACGCCTGCAGATGAACACAGTGACAGAAGTTGATGAAATTTGATGGTGCTCCCTAACGTCAATATCATTGGTAGTGCGAGGCACAGTACTGGTCAGTCTCGCATCGCGCGACATCTGGCTCAGCCTTGGGTTAAAAAAAAAAGATGCGCAAAGGTCATCAGTCTCACACTGCGTGACGTTTAGCTCAGCCTTGGGTTAAAAAAAGATACGCAAAGGTCCTCAGTCTCACATCGCGCGACATCTGGCTCAGCCATGGGTTAAAAAAAAGAAGATACCAAAGGTCCTCAGTCTCACATCGCGCGACATTTAGCTCAGCCTTGGGTTTAAAAAAATAAATACGCAAAGGTCCTCAGTCTCACATCGCGCGACATTTAGCTCAGCCTTGGGTTAAAATAAATAAATACGCAAAGGTCCTCAGTTTCACATCGCGCGACATTTAGCTCAGCCATGGGTTAAAAAAAGAAGATACGCAAAGGTCCTCAGTTTCACATTGCGTGACATTTAGCTCAGTCTTGGGTTAAAAAAAAGAAGAAGATATACAAAGGTCTGTCTGACTTCTGTGCATTTCTCATTCCTCAGCTGCTTCTTGTGCAGAGTGCATTCTTCCCTTTTTGGGGGCACCAACAGCCATCGCATGGGCATTCCGGGTTCCTTGATGAACAAGTTTTTCATGTGGTTGTTCAGTGTGTGTGTTTTTTTGAGGGGGGGGTAGGGGGGGGATTTAATTATTTTTGTACACAATAACTGTGCCAGGGTTCACAGTCTTTGAAAGTTTAGGAGGAGGAGGATGAAGTGATGCTTAATGTCCTCAGATGTCAGTTGACATATTAGGGACAAGCTGAGACCAGTGCCGAAGCATGGTTCAATATAGCTTTACGTCCAGGGAAACCAGAAGGCTCGTTAGGACGGACAGCCCAGGACGGCCACCTCGACTCTCACACAGCTCCTGAACTATGAAAGTTTAGGAAAAATGGGATAAGCTTTTCAAGGCCTTGAAAGTCTGAAAACTGAGTGGGGTCTGTGAAAACTGAGTGGGGGTCTGTGAAAACTGAGTGGGGTCTGTGAAAACTGAGTGGGGGTCTGTGAAAGTTTGTGAATTTTGTGGTCTTCAGAGTGCTAGGGAGAAACTATCAGCTTATCAGTCAGAAACTGCACTTCCCAAGACCAAACAGTAGTGAAAAAAATATTTTTAAAAATTGCCTGCAAAATCACGGAGTATGCACTTCCTATCAGTTTTGACTGATAAGAGTGCATCAGCCTTTGGCTACAGTAAGGGTTGTGCCCCTTTACCAGATGTGTGGCAGAGTTGCGTAACTTCATGTTGCTTTTTTTGCCCCATATTGCAAAGGTTTGTGAAAAGTTGGTGAATTTTGAATGGATTTTTTGTACGAACCCTGTAATATGTTTTATTTTATGTTTGTGAAGTGATTGGTTTTGTGGATCGACTTCACAAAAAGTATATATATATAAGAAGTGATTTCAAATGTGCATTTGTTTTTGACCTGAGTTTGACTGTCCTGAGGTGACCCTGTGTGGTTGACAGGACATTAAAGTCCAACTAATAATTGACATCACTTGAAGCATTACCTAGAAATAGAAGAGTACATCGCTTAAAATGTCCTCAAGCATTACCTCGAAGACTTCATCATTTGAAACGGCTTCAAGCATTTTTTTTCTTCCTTAAACCCAGATCATCTACCTCCTGACAAGGTCCTTTTTTTTCCTTCTACCAACTACCCAGCAAACTGAGCAAAAATGTTGCATAGTTTTGGCGAGTCTGCTTTGGACACACGTGTAATACACTGTGTGAATGCATGTATGCTTCTGTGTGTGTGTGTGTGATTGCCTGTATGCTTCTGTGTGAGTGTATTTACATGCATGTGTGTATATGTGAGCATACATGTGTGTGTTTGCAGACATCCATGCAAGTTGCTCTGTATGTATGCATGCACATGTGTGTTGTAGAGAGTGATATAGGAAGTTAGGAACTTGCTAAACAGCAGCTTTTGCCTTCAGCCCAGTTTGAAGTGAACCCAGATTTTAAATTAAGACGAGTGTTACTGATGGAACACTTTCAATGGAGTTCCCTCCAGACCTTCATGACACGATTCTACTCAAGATACTTTAGGTGCGTTCTGCTTAAGGCATTCAAGTATTCTAACTGCAGTTTCCTTGTGTGCATTATTCTTTTAATTGGATGTCTGTCTTGTCTTTATCTCGGAGGGGTTGTACTGGACTGTGGCAAGCAGTCATGGAAAAATAAACCAGATGCATACAGATGTTTGACTTGCCTGGTACTTTTCTGTGTGTATGAGAGAATAAAGAGAAACCCAGCAGTTCCACTGTTTTTTTGTATTTTTTTTAGCCCTGCTGTGGTTTCACTGCGCAATCTCTTGCAGTGGCTTGCAAAAGAAATAACCTCATTTTTGGTGGAAAATCGACGCACCAGGGAGTTAATTAGTGCTCAAAGGATGTCACACAAACACATCAACAAAAGACCCGAATCGCATACAGTAAATCTCACCTGGCATGCGTGTAAATACAGAGTACATAAATGCCACCAGAGGTATGCTTTCACTGGACTGTAGAAACAGACTGAGGTCAACTATGAGTAGATGGATGACGTGATGATGAATCGGTCAAAATAGCACTTACTCAGTCTGGATCAGTCTAATAGCACTTGTGCAATACTATGATATATGATGGATCAGTCTAATATCACTTATGTGATACTATGATACATGATGGATCAGTGTATCACTTGTGCAATATTGATATATGATGGATCAGTCGAATATCGCTTACGTGATAACATGATGGATCAGTATAATATTATTACTTATGTGATACTATGATGTATAAGTCTAATATCACTTATGTGATACTATATGACGAATCACTCTAATAGCACTTATGCTATATGACGAATCACTCTAATAGCACTTATGCTATATGACGAATCACTCTAATAGCACTTATGTGACACTATGATATATGAGGGATCACTTATGCGGTATTATGATATATGGTGGATCAGTCCAATATAACTTATGTGAAAAGACTTTAAAAAGGAAGAAGGAAAAGAAGAAGAGTAGATGGATGACTTCTAAAAGCTGGTACAAGATCTCATCTCCACAACCAACTGAAAATATTGACACTGACAACTTTCAAACATGGTGTGTGTGTGGAGGGAGGGGGGGGGGGGGGGGTTGTGTGTATGTGTATATGTGTGTTGTGTGTGTGTATGTGTGGGTTGTGTGTGTATGTGTGGGTTGTGTGTGGGTTGTGTGTATGTGTGAGGTGTGTGCATGTGTTGTGTGTGGGTTGTGTGTGTACGTGTGGGTTGTGTGTGTGTGTGTGTGTGTATGTGTTTTAAACTAACTAGACCATGAATCAACTGAAAAACTCCAGTGAGTTGTTTTGTTTGTTTCTTTTTCATTCCTGTCAGCAGTGACCCTGGTGCCTTTGCATGAGGTCTTTAAGTTTTACACCTGAACAATTGGTTTACTCAGTACCTGATACCAGCACCTCATACACTAGAACAAAATTACTGCACAGTTGGACAACAGACATGCATGCGCGAACACATCACACTGGACACATGAACACCCACACCTGAACACACCTAAAACCCCATGTACCTGAACTGCACACACTTGAACACATCGACAAACTTGATGCACTCGGTATCTCATGCATTAGCACATCATATAATTATATACTTGAATTACTGAAACATGCGTTTGAATACACCAGTTACAGTCACTAAATTGGATATTAACATCCTGTAAACTGCACAGGGTTACCTCAGGACAATCAAACTCTCGTTATAAGCAGATGCACATCTCGAAACGCCTTGTATCATATGTAAATCCTTTCTCTTTGGCAGTCAAATCCACAAAAATCAATCCTCACACAAATGTAAAACAGAACGTGCACAAACACCAAACACGTTTTGAAAGAGATACGATAGTCCCTTCAATATCGCCCTTGTTAAAAAAGCATATTAAGGCTTAGGTCGTTCTGATACCGTCCACCATTCCATCTATTGGGTCACCATTCCATCTAATTTATTGTGACCACTCCATAAAATTTACTGATACCAGATAAGGAATGGACAAACATTTTGTTTTTTTTAACAGAACTTCATAATGGCAAATACCATTGCCACATGGCAGCAAGCTGCACATACCACCCACCAACCAAGCATCTCCTAGCTGCTCAACAAAAGATCCACACAAAAAAAACTATCTCTAAATGAATAATGTTGGAGAATTTTCTGGGTAAAAAAAGTCAGGAGAATGGACAGTTAACAGAAGCACGACAGGACAGAAAGAGCAAGAGGACCAGGCAGAAAAAAACACAAGAGCGGAGATAGGAAAGGGGAATCAAATGACAGCCCTGAGATCCCAGACAGGAGGTTGACATCAGACATCCCTGGCCTTCCTTTGGGGTTTGATCACGCCATACACTTGAACAGCCTATGCATATACTTGAACAGCTCACGCATACACTTGAACAGCTCATGCATATGCTTGAACAGTTCATGCGGACACTTGAACCGCCCATGCATACACTTGAACAGCTCATGTATACACTTAAACATCCCATGCATACGCTTGAACAGCTCATGTATACACTTAAACATCCCATGCATACACTTGAACAGCTCATGTATACACTTAAACAGCCCATGCATACACTTGAAGTTGAACAGCTCATACAGACACTCGAACTGCCCATGTATACACTTAAACAACTCATGTATACACTTTAACAGTTCATGCATACGCTTGAACAGCCCATGCATATACACTTGAACAGCTCACGCATACACTTGAGCAGCTCATGTATACACTTGAACAGCTCATGCATACACCTGAACAGCCCATGCATACGCTTGAACAGTTCATGCAGACACTCGAACTGCCCATACATACACTTGAACAGCTCATGTATACACATAAACAGCCCATGCATACGCTTGAACAGCCCATGCATACACTTGAACAGCTTATGCATACACGTGAACACATCAACAACCTGAACACAACACACACATGACTATTTCACCTCAGAGCATATCAGATTACTCACCTGAGCATGCTATACACCTGACTGCCTCATGAACTTGAACGTATCATTCAGCTGAATAACTTGTACACACACATGAACACCTCGCATGCACGAACACCTCGCATGCATGAACACCTCGCACGCATGAACACCTCGCACACATGAACACCTCACACACCATAATAAAAACTGAATACCTCAACACCTTATGCATTTTACTTGAACACCTTATACACACTTAAACATCTCATACACACACCTGAATAACTTGTACCCCCCACCACCCACCCTTACAAAAAATCAAAAAAATTACACATGTGAACACCTCACACATCATGATACAAAAACTGAACACCCAAAACAGCTCATACATTTACATGCAACACCTCGCACACTTGAACATCTCGTACCTATACACTTGAGCATCTCATACGCACATCTAACAATGCGTACCCCCCACCCTGTCCCCCACCACTTCATACACTTGAACATCTCACACTCATTCCCTTCACTACAGTGGATGACAAGTCCCCCCCCCCCCACCCGGCCCCCCAAAAAACCCACATGTATACCTGGGTACTGGGCACAATTACATGATATGATTGCAGTAAGCAATGTCTTCTGCTGTTTGGCCAATTATTTGTCCCAATTTGTGTAATTTTCTCCTGGGAAATTTCAGCCAACTTTTACGAGGCGAGAACAAAAGGCCCAAAAGAATGCTCATTTTAATGGGGACAACACAAAATGTATGAGGGGAAGAAAAGAAAAGAAAAAAAGAAGAAAAAAAGCATGCAAATTTTCACTGCATTCTTCTGCAGATGAGCCAGCTGAAAGTCATTTCCTTTCCTTCATCGCTCGTTTGTAGATCAACTGTCAGTTACTTGAAAAAGTCATCTACCCGGAAAATCTGCACTTCTTGTCTTGTCCTCTTAAAATCGGCATTCTTCTGAACCTTCCTCTTCTCACGGTATTTCCGCCCCAACTAATATCAATACCCAGTTTCTGCTACAGTCATTGTGTGTGTGTGTGTGTGTGCGTTTCCATATAATGCCTTATGTAAATCGTTTTGGTAGGACTGTCCTCTACGTACGCATAGAATATTGTGTTTAGGTTAATATGTATGATGTGAGCACTCAGGACGTTGATGAGTGCATGATAAATGTACATTATTATTAGTAGTAGTATTGTGTGTTTTGATATTTCTTCAGAACGCTAACAGTCAGCTTTGTTTCCAGATTTTTTCTCTCTCGAGGCAAGACAGCAGAAACAAAGTCGCACTACCCTGAGTAAATACTTTCCAACACAGGTGGAATATTTACAGTGGCTGGGAGTACAGAGACCGCGCTAAACACTAAACCCACCACTCTGACTCCAAGAGGCACTGGGGAGGCGGCTAACTGCCCAAAGCAGGATTCAAACCCCAGACCTCTTGATCCTGAGGCCAGTTTACCATTCGGCCCACGCACTACCAAGCGCGGTTCAATTCAAGATGGCGTCTACGCACTCGGAAAGGCCAGAGCGCTTGGACGCTTTATGTGTTCCACTCCGTCTCTCAGAAATTTCCCCGGCGTTGCCTCTCAAACAGACAGCCCTTTCTCATCCTTTCAACTTAAAATGTCAGATGTACTTTTTAACCAGGTGCAATCACTCTTCACACAGTCATTTGTCATTCCTTGCAAACCCCAATGACGAGATGAAAGTAAACCTGCACTTCACCCTTCCTCTTCAAAACAGGGACAAGAAGACTAAACACAAAGTCAAAAGAGCAATCATAAAAAAAAAAAACCACCAGAATGCACCACAATTACAGAGCAAGATTACAAAGTCACAACCGAAAAAAGAGAGAGACAAAAACGAAACAAAAGTGAAGACAACAAAATCACATGTCCAAAGATGAATGATTCCCAAATGTGCTATATATCCGTAAGTTTCCTTCGCTTCACAAGATAAGCAAATAAACGGTAACAACATTTCCATTCTCTCATCATCCTTTCTCCCACTGACATGCCATGTTAAAAGCAGAATACCCAAGTGTAATGCAAAACTTTCGCCAAGTTCACAAGAGAAGTCATTAGAATGCTGAAATTAGTTATCATGATGGTGAAAGCATGGGAGTCACAATGATGAAAGTAGAGGCGTCAGTATGTGTGAACACGCTGAAAGGAAATCTCTCTCCTCTCACTACACCAAATACACGGGAAGGACAGCTGTTGGAACGATGCTGAATATCAGCAGCGACTGATTAAAACCCTGTAACCCAAACTGGGAAGTTTAACCAAGATCCAAACACGTAAAAGGTTCAAAAGAACGCTATTTATCAGGACAAAACACAACATGCAAATTTTCAGGGTAATCCCCTTTACCAAGCTACAAAAGGACACTTAAACAACAATTAAACGGTGAAATAAAAACAAACGATTAAAAAAATGAGATGGAGAGCTAATCCACGTATGTTTTTTTTGGGGGGGGTGTTTGAGTTATGTCCAGTGTTTTATGCGTTTGGATCTTGTTTTAGAACGCTAGCAGTTGTTCTTGTTTCAGATTTTTGGAAGTTTCACAGACAAAAACACATTTACAAAATTTACTGGCATCCTTTGGCAAAGGCTGAAAACCTTGTCAGGTGCAAAAAGTTCAACGGCTGCAGACCTGCGTGCCCTGATAAAAGTTCACAACTCTCACGGACTGATAACAATAATGCTAATAATAGATTATTTATGGTGCCCCATCTTGTAAGAGCCCAGAGCGCTTACAAAAACATAAGGACACGCACACAGATAAATATACTTATTCAGCACTTATATATATATACATGTATATCTTCTTATATGGATCTCTGTTTTGATTCTTTGCAAGCAAAGCCCGAAGGAAAACAACAACAAAGCAACATCTAAATTATAACGCAACTTGCTTGCCCATCATGAATCGGCTCGTTATGAAAAGTGACCAGCAAGGTTTGGGGTGTGATGATTAACAGGAAACTTTCTCTAATGGTATCATGTAAGGCTCGGAGGTGTCGCAAAAAAGATGGAACCTCTCCATAAAATTATATAAATTACAGCTTCAAAAACACAACCTCTCCCCACCCCCACCGACTTCCCCCCAAATCAAGTTACAAGTTTTTAATTGGCCGCTGATGACGTGCTGAATGATATGTTGAACTTAGTGTGGTCAGAGGGCTGAATAAGCTGAAATTCAGGGTGTTTCCCATCGCAGTTGTCAGTTGAAAGGAGAGAAAGTACAGCCATCACTAAACAGAAAGTACAGCTGTCACCATACAGAAAGTACAGTCATCACTGTACTGCAGAAAAAAGAAGAGAAAAAAAACCCAGCTGCCATTACGCAGAAAGTATTGATGATACCATGCAGAAATATCGCCATCACTGTGCTGAAAGTACAGCTGTCACAGCACTGAAAGTACTGCTGTCGCTGCACTGAAAGTACAGCTGTTGCTGCACAGAAACTACAGCTGTTGCTGCACTGAAACTGTGAAAGTACAGCTGCCGCTGCACTGAAAGTACAGCTGTCACTGCACTGAAAGTACAGCTGTCGCTGCACAGAAACTACAGCTGTCGCTGCACTGAAAGTACAGCTGTCACTGCACTGAAAGTACAGCTGTTGCTGCACTGAAAGTACAGCTGTCACTGCACAGAAAGTACAGCTGTCACTGCACTGGAAGTACAGCTGTCGCTGCACAGAAAGTACAGCTGTCGCTGCACTGAAAGTACAGCTGTCGCTGCACTGAAAGTACAGCTGCTGCTGCACTGAAAGTACAGCTGTCGCTGCACAGAAAGTACAGCTGTCACTGCACTGAAAGTACAGCTGTCGCTGCACTGAAAGTACAGCTGTTGCTGCACTGAAAGTACAGCTGTTGCTGCACTGAAAGTACAGCTGTTGCTGCACTGAAAGTACAGCTGTCGCTGCACAGAAAGTACAGCTGTCGCTGCACAGAAAGTAAAGCTGTCGCTGCACTGAAAGTACAGCTGTCACTGCACTGAAAGTACAGCTGTCACTGCACAGAAAGTACAGCTGTTGCTGCACTGAGAGTACAGCTGTCACTGCACTGAAAATACAGCTGTCGCTGCACAGAAAGTACAGCTGTCGCTGCACAGAAACTACAGCTGTCACTGCACTGAAAGTACAGCTGTCACTACACAGAAAGTACAGCTGTCGCTGCACTGAAAGTACAGCTGTCGCTGCACTGAAAGTACAGCTGCTGCTGCACTGAAAGTACAGTTGCCACTATGTAAAAAATACAGCTGTCATTTTTCTTCTTCTTGATGTTCACAATAAGAATATTACTAGGCCAAAAGAAGACAGCTGTCACCATGCTACATGAGGACAGCTGTCACCCTGCTGAAAGCACAGCCATCCTTGTGTTCACAATACGGCTGCCTCTATGCTAAAAGAAGACAGCTGTGACCACACTGAAAGCACAGCTGTCCTTATGTTCACAACACAGCTGCCACTCTGCTAACCGAGCGCAGCTGTCATTGCGCTGACTGCAGAGCTGTTTTGATATTGTGAGCCGAGATCTTCACTCCACTGAAACTTCAAGAGTTTTCACAACGCTGGAACCTGCGGATGTGGTTTTGCCACTGTGTCAAAAGCAGCCATGTTAAAAATAAATGTATGTGCCATCATGGTGTAGGTACAAATGCTGTCACATTGCTGAGAATAAGAGCTGCCATTTTGTGTCTGGTGTGACTATGCTGAAAGCATGGTCAGCATCATGCCAAGGGAAGAAACTGCCATTTTGTGTCTGGTATGACTATGCTGAAAGCGTGGTCAGCATCATGCCGAGGGAAGAAACTGCCAGTTTGTGTCTGGTATGACTATGCTGAAAGTGTGGTCAGCATCATGCCGAGGGAAGAAACTGCCAGTTTGTGTCTGGTATGACTATGCTGAAAGCGTGGTCAGCATCATGCCGAGGGAAGAAACTGCCAGTTTGTGTCTGGTATGACTATGCTGAAAGCGTGGTCAGCATCATGCCGAGGGAAGAAACTGCCAGTTTGTGTCTGGTATGACTATGCTGAAAGCGTGGTCAGCATCATGCCGAGGGAAGAAACTGCCAGTTTGTGTCTGGTATGACTATGCTGAAAGCGTGGTCAGCATCATGCCGAGGGAAGAAAGGTTCACACACTGGAAGTAAATACACAATCCCAGGTTAAGCAGCTGCACACAGCAATTTTCCAATGTTCCCACCTGACTGATACCCACCACCTCTTTAACCAGAGTTCCCACCCGACCAATCAATACCCACCACATCTTTAACCAGAGTTCCCACCCGACCAATCAATACCCACCACATCTTCAATTACAGGCTGAAGTCTCTGCTTGCTCACACTCTACCTTGCATCAACATGCTCTCAGCCACACGCATTCGCCGCATACTGGGGTCATGCACACATACACAGTGGGGTCACATACACGAGGTCACACACACCTACAGTGTAGGGGTGTCACAGTGGGGTCACATACACGAGGTCACACATACATACAGTGTAGGGGTGTCACAGTGGGGTCACATACACGAGGTCACACACACCTACAGTGTAGGGGTGTCACAGTGGGGTCACATACATGAGGTCGCACACACATACAGTGTAGGGGTGTCACAGTGGGGTCACATACACGAGGTCGCACACACACAGTGTAGGGGTGTCACAGTGGGGTCACATACATGAGGTCGCACACACATACAGTGTAGGGGTGTCACAGTGGGGTCACATACACGAGGTCACACACACCTACAGTGTAGGGGTGTCACAGTGGGGTCACATACACGAGGTCACACACACCTACAGTGTAGGGGTGTCACAGTGGGGTCACATACACGAGGTCGCACACACACAGTGTAGGGGTGTCACAGTGGGGTCACATACATGAGGTCGCACACACATACAGTGTTGGGGTGTCACAGTGGGGTCACATACACGAGGTCGCACACACCTACAGTGTAGGGGTGTCACAGTGGGGTCACATACATGAGGTCGCACACACATACAGTGTAGGGGGTCACAGTGGGGTCACATACACGAGGTCACACACACCTACAGTGTAGGGGTGTCACAGTGGGGTCACATACATGAGGTCGCACACACATACAGTGTTGGGGTGTCACAGTGGGGTCACATACACGAGGTCACACACACATACAGTGTAGGGGTGTCACAGTGGGGTCACATACATGAGGTCGCACACACATACAGTGTAGGGGTGTCACAGTGGGGTCACATACACGAGGTCGCACACACACAGTGTAGGGGTGTCACATACTCAGGGGTCTCACACACACACACACACACAAAGGGGGTCACACACACACACACAAAGGGGGCCACACACACAAAGGGCTGTCATACACACACACAGTACGGGGGTCACACATACATGGGTGGGTGGGTGGGGGGGGGGATCACACACACATACACAGGGGGTCACACTTACACAGGGGTCACACACACACATAAAATAGGGTGGTCACATACATACACAGGGGGTCACACATACACAGGTTGGGGCGGTGGGGGGGGGGACACACACACATACACAGGGGGTCACACACATATAAAAGGGGGGTCTCACACACATACACATGTGGTCACACATACACGGGAGGAGGGGTGGTGGTGTCACAAACACTTACACAGGAGTCACACACAGATAAAAGGGGGTCACACACACATACACACGGGGTCACACACACAGTGGGGTCACACACACATATACAAGGGGGTTGGGGGGGGGGGGGAGGGGGGGGGAGAATCATACACACACACACACACACAAACAGGGGTCACACACACACTTGCCACATGTTTCCTGACATGCAACATGGCAAAACTTGCCACTTAACTCTTACCTGACATGACAACACTTGCCATTTAATTCTTACTTGACCTGACAAACATCTGTCACTTAACTCTTACTTAACAACATTTGTCACTCGACTCTTACTTGACACGATGACACTTGTCCCGTAACTCTTACATGGCCAGACATTTGTCACTTAACTCTTACTTGACAAGACTACATTTGTCACTTCACTCTTTCCCGACATGACAACATTTGTCACTTAACTCTAACACTTGCTAGCTAACTCCTTTTCACCTGCAGCGCACCAGACCCTGGTATTCCATCCACCCGACAAACTGTACGCTAAGGCAAAGTCTACCACCCTGACACCCAGTAGAAGCTTTGTTTTTAGGGTATGGAGGTGGGAGTTGGGGGGGAGGCGGGGACTACTCAAACTGGGATTTGAACCCCAAACCTTCTAATCCCAAGTCAAGTGTCTTCACTGCCTTTCCTTGGAAGACAAATAAAGTGATTTTGGCCTTGCAAGAGTCCAAACAAATGCTGATAGTGGAGGCCAAACCCAGAGACACGCGTTTCACTCCCAAACCAAAACCAAAAACAACAACAACAACAACAACAAACAACCGATGCTGCATCTGACCCTGACAACAGTGACACTGAAAATAATCAAGAAGCGTAGGCAAGACACCAAAATATTTGTCTCTCTATTTCACACGTTCACATGGTTGCTGAGAAACAATTCAAGCACGTTTTTGTCCAACCCGGACTGGTGACACATCGCGTGTTTTGAAGTACACACTGACTTTGGCGAATCTGGTGACAGAATGTTTGCAGATGCTGACAACTGAAGGCCTGGGGACTGGCTGAAAAGTTGCCATGGAAATCAACGGCAACCACTTGATGAAAGGTTGCCAAGGAAATCAGTGGCAACGAATGGCTGAAAATATGCCATGGGAAACAGCGGCAACAACTGGCTGAAAGGTTGCCACGGAAATCGGTGGCAACAGCTTGATGAAAAGTTGCCATGGAAATCAGCGGCAACAACTGGCTGGTGAAAGATGCACTGTGGGTCATTGCGACTTCCTCGATGTCACTTTTCTTTGCCGACTCCTGAAAACAAGTAAGTAAGTCAGTAAACTGGTGTAAACTGTAAACTGGTGTAAACTGTAAACTGGTGTAAACTGTAAACCAGTGCAGTTATACTTATATTATTATTATTATTATTATTATTATTGATCGCTTTTTATATAGTGCTATTCTCCGCTCTCGAGCAGACTCACTGCGCTCGCATGTGATTCTACATGAGTGACTAGCTTTTTATAGCGCGTTTTTGAATATCCACCGAAGTGGTGTACTTACAGCGCTGGCATGGCGTGCCACATGGGAACTGCTGCCGTCTCGGCGCATTCTGTGTACACCATACAACCATGCACCATGTCACTTCATGCACAGCCACATATGTAAGGTGTATGCGTGTTTAGCTGTAACCTGCCACCTGCACTTTGGCAGAATGACCGGCGTCTTTTACGTGCTACTGCGGTAACACGGGGGTGGACCGGATACTGAAATAAGAGTCAGCACAGAAAGTTGACCCCAGAGAAGAAAATTCTCCCACCGCTCCTGCAGGGACTCGAACCCGCGACCTTTCGATCACAAGTCCGGCACTCTAACCACTGAGCTATCCCCGTCCCATATCAGGGTGATATACATTTTGTCATCATATATTACTTTTTATAGTGTATACATGTTAAAACTGGGAAAGTAAGACACAAACATAACCAAAAGTAATCTCAAGTTTAAATATTTCTAAAAATATTAATTTCTTTCAAAAAGTTTAAAATCTTCTCAGGTGAAATCTCCTGGAACAACACATGCAGTGATTGAGCTGTAAAGTGGCTCTCTCTTATTTCAATATGATCTAAAAGTTCATCACATCTGATACACATTGGTGGTTCCTCACCCTTCAATAAAAAGGAATGAGTAATAAAAGAATGGCCAACGCTTAATTGGGCTGTCACAGTTTCTTCTTTTCTGTTTGTCCAAGGACAAACGACACACTGTTTTAAAACCGGGAAGATTTTATGTAACTTTTTTCCAGGGAGCTCATCCCACTCAGACCGCCACAATTCTAATATATATTTATCTGCACGTGATTTTAAGCCTGAGAATGGAATGAGCCCAACCAAGGTGCCGCCAACAAGGGCATCTTTAGCTGCAGAATCTGCAGCCAAATTACCCCTAATGCCCACATGGCCAGGGACCCAGATAATGAAAACAAACAACAGACAACGCCCAAAGTGACAGCAATACTGTTCTACTGTTTGTTTCACTCCTGTAAAAATGTGTCTTCAGGAGAAGAAAAAAAAAAGGCTCCATGCACAGACGTGGAGTCCGGCAAAAGTGTAGCAGTGTCCATGTGTTCAAAAGATTTAGCAGGCAACATTCCAGTGCTTTACCTGCCTCACCAGCTAAAAGATTTACCAGGTGACATTCCAGTGCTTTACCTGCCTCACCAGCTAAAAGATTTACCAGGTGACATTTCGGTGCTTTACCTGCCTCACCAGCTAAAAGATTTACCAGGTGACATACCAGTGCTTTACCTGCCTTACCAGCTAAAAGATTTACCAGGTGACATGTCGGTGCTTTACCTGCCTTACCAGCTAAAAGAGTTACCAGGCAACACATCACTGTTTTACCTGCCTTACCAGCTAAAAGATTTACCAGGCATCATTTCACTGTTTTACCTGCCTTACCAGCTAAAAGATTTACCAGATGACATTTCAGTGTTACCTGCCTTACCAGCTAAAAGATTTACCAGGCAACATTTCAGTGTTTTACTGGCCATGCCAGCTAAACGATTTACCAGGTAACATTTCAGTGCTTTACCTGACTTACCACCAAAGACAGACAGCAGTTCTCTGTGTGTTCTACCAAGCCATGTAAAAAGAACAAGTGAAACCTCAAATGTTTATATTATTTAACTGTGGAGTGTAAGTGGGTAAGAGTGAGCGTGTGTGTGTGTGTGTGTGAGAGAGAGAGAGAGAGAGAGAGAGAGAGAGAGAGAGAGAGAGAGAGAGAGAATACTTTATTACACAGGGATGAAGACTTAAGCACAAGTCAGCTTTTTTACAAATGTGTCCCTGATGTCAAACACAGCAAAACAAAGACAGAGAGAGAGGGGGGGGAAGGAGAGAGAGAGAGAGAGAGAGAGAGAGAGGAGAGAGAGGAGAGAGAGAGAGAGAGGGAGGGGAAGAGAGAGAGAGAGAGAAGAGAGAGAGGGGGAGGGAGGGAGAGGAGGAGGGGGACGGAGAGAGAGAGAGGGGGGGATGGAAGAGAGAGAGAGGAGAGAGAGAGAGAGAGAGAGAGAGAGAGAGAGAGAGAGAGAGAGAGATACAGTACCTTGCTTCTGAACGAGAAGAGGTATACTCAAACCAAAGGACATGTGGAATCAATGTTGAATCCCGCAACATGAACATCTCCCCAACGTAGCTGAAACAGAAGAGAAGGAAAACCAACATGTTTCTGATACACACTCACGTTTGCTGTCAGTGTCAGCCACAGCTGTCACAGAACAACCTGGACAGCACCCACTGGCATGTACAATTCCTGCCCCAAACTCCCAAACATATATGCACCCCAACATCCACACACACAGAAACATTTACACACACCCACATCCACACAAACAGAAACATTTCCACACACACACACACAGAAACATTTCCACACACACACACACACACAGAAACATTTCCACACACACACACATACACACACTAAAGATACTTTTTTTACACACACAATCACAAACACATGTACAAACTACAGAAACACACACTACATGCTAAAATGCACACACACATACCACTACAAACACACACACATACACACTACAAACACACACACTACAAATACACACACTACAAACACACACACACACTACAAACACACACCTACCTACACAGTGTGACAGTACAAGCACTCATGCACACACACACACACACACACACACACACACACACACACACACACACACACACACACACACACACACACAGAGACTACAAACACACACCTACACAGTACAAGCAAACACACACACACATACACACTACAAACACCTACATACACAGTTCAAGCACACACACCACAAACACACACCTACACAGTACAAGCAGACACACACACACACACACACACACACACACACACACACACACACACACACACACTACAAACACATACCTACACAGTACAAGCAGACACACACACACACACTACAAACACATACCTACACAGTACAAACACACACACACACACACACACACACACACTACAAACACACACCTACACAGTACAAGCACACACACACAGATACCCACTACAAACACACACCTACACAGTACAAGCACAGACACACAGACACACATAATCACCCACCATGAGGCTATATGAGGGAAGAGAGGGGTGGCTACAAACTGAACAACGGCGAACCACAGACCGCCGGAAAGGACGCCAACAATGCCTCCCAACACAACCTGGGCTGTGGTGTGGTATTCCAAATACACCCTGAAACAACAAATCGCATATTACAACAAAGTGTAGTGTACTAAACAGACCCTGAAACAATGCAATAAATTATGGCATAGCACAGGATTACAAATACACCCTGAAACAACAAATCACACATTACAACAAAGTGCAGTGTACTAAACAGACACGGAAACAATGTAATAAATTATGGCATAGCACAGGATTCCAAACACACCCTGAAACAACCAATCATGCATTATGACAAAGTGCAGTGTACCAAACAGACCTTGAAACAATGCAATAAATTATGGCATAGCACAGGATTCCAAACACACCCTGAAACAACAAATTAAAGATTATGATAAAGTGCAGTATACTAAACAGATCCAATCAACACAATGGATTGTGACAAAGTGCAGTAGACCAAACAGACACGGAAACAACACACTGAAGATTATGACAAAGTGCAGCGTACCAAACAAATGCTGAAACGACACATTACCGATTATGGTAAAGTGCCGTAGACCAAACAGACACGGAAACAACACATGTATTACAGATTATGACAAAGTGCAGTAGACCAAACAGACACTGAAACAACGCACTGAAGATTATGACAAAGTGCAGTGTACCAAACAGACACTGAAACAACGCATTAAAGATTATGACAAAGTGCAGTGTACCAAACAGACCCTGAAACAACACAATGGTTTACGACACAGCACAGTATTCCAAACAGGCCCTGAAACAAAAACTGCTGGAGGTAATGAAAAACCCTGGCTACTCTGCATTCCAAAGATTCCTCACGGCACATTACATGTTTGGTGAACAGGCCCCAGCCCTGCTGTTGTCAAAACCAGCACCTCTCCAAAGACAACTTGGCATCAAAGTGTAAATTTAGTTATTCTAGATTTAGAATGTATGTGATCATTTAGAAATGATCGTTGTTATTATATATATATATTCTAGATTTAGAATGTATGTGACTATTTAGAAATGATCGTTTTATATATATAATATATATATATATATATATGTGTGTGTGTGTGATGCAGCCAATCACTCAATGCACCTGATTCACGGCAAATATCTGTCTATGAAGTGCTTTGTCTGACCATCTGTCTGTATGTCTGTACCTTTTTATTAGGTATGCATAAATTGTACATATATTATATATTATTTGTATATATGTCTGTTTTCCACTGTTGGAACAGGTGTACTGAACAGGTGCAGTGACATAGGTTCTATAATTGTGTTATATTTGTTATACTTTGTTTCTATAATAAAAGTCCCCCCCCCCAACACCCAATAACAACAACCTGGCATTGAAGGCAACCAAACTGAAGAAGAAACACCACTCATGGGCCCCACAGTTAGGAATGCAAAAAACCAAAAAACTTTTTTTTTTAAAGGACAGAAACACACTCACTAACACACACACACACACACACCATACACACACCATACATAGAAACACACACACACACACACACACACACACACACACACACACCACACCATACATAGAAACACACACACACACAAACACGCGCACCATACATAGAAACACACACATATATGCAAGCACACACACACACACTGACACACACACACACACACACACATACACCATGCATAGAAAAACACACACACACACTGCACACACAGAGAGCTGCCTACCTGCTATATGCTACAATGGTTGCAGTGACACAGCCCCCCACACACACCCCCACCTTCCACACATCATCCCGAAAATTGTAGTTTCTGTGCACCCTGAAACAGACACAGAACAGAGTAACTGAAACACATGTAACCCTTGAGAAACTGCTGTAAGGGTCAGTGGAGGATGGGGGGGGGGGGTGATGGCCTGGGTGGGGGGAGGTGCATCATCTACAGGATTGGGTTTTGGGGTGCGGTGTCAATAGATATTGGGGTTTGAGGGTTTGATGTCAACAGATTTTTGGGTGTGATGTCAACAGATTTTTGGGTGCGATGTCCGCGATGTCTACAGATTTTGGGACGTGATGTCAACAGACTTTTAGGGTGTGGATTTTGGGGTGTGATGTCAACAGATATTGGGATGTGATGTCAGATATTGGGGTGTGATGACAACAGATTTTGGGGTGTGATGTCAACAGATTTTGGGGTGCGATGTCTACAGATTTTGGGGCATGACGTCAATAGATTTTGGGGTGCAATGTTAATAGGTATTGGGGCATGATGTCAACATTTTTGGCGTGTGGATTTTGGGGTGTGATGTCAACAGATTTTTGGGGTGTGGA
>JABMCL010003257.1:5000-7500 GCA_018857735.1 Alviniconcha marisindica | reverse complement strand
CAAACGTTATTCAGACTAGCCTTAATAAGTTAATACTCAATAATAAGCATGGCTACCCCTCAGCCACCTCCCAATCATGTTATTTTCACACCCATGTCAATCACTCCATGATAATGGTCAATGTTGTATCATTACCAAAGCTTTGGTTTTTCACCCTGAACAGTAGAAAACTTGCCATATTGTTTTGCGTTCAGCAAAGACTGTATTTATCTCTACTAAAAATATGACAAACTCTTCTCAACTCTAAAGGTGCTGGCTGAAACCTTGTAACATAACCAGCACTGTACATACCGTGTGCAAGTCTCGCCTGAAGACGATCAGCGTCACAAAGCTGACCAGAAGACAGAACGGCAGAAGACTGGACCATGCCAACAACCGACCCAGCAGATCATCTGTGAATAAAAAACAAACAAAGTCTGACTATCACTTTGAGTATTAGACAAAATGGCAGAAGAATGGTTCAGGGGTCGCGCTCATTGCAAAATTTTGCATTTTTCAAGTGCCATACGCAATTTAGCCACATCGCTGTGTCACCGTATGCAAAATGACAACACCGATTAAACAAGTTATGGCTCACTGGTGTCTGCCGCATCAATGAGCACTATATCTACCCACAAACTCAGTGTCATCTCAGCCATGCAAGTCCAGTCAGTGAAGGGCGGAATCTAGACAAAATAAATGTGTAGGCTACTGTAATTTTTGGTCTTGATAAGGCAACGTTGATACCTGTCCCCCCTAAAATCTGATCCATACACCTTATAGTCGGCAGCGCACTGTCTTTGAATAAAATGTGCCTACTTTTCCGAAAAATAAAAATGATTAATTTGAAATCGAATCCGAACCCATATAGAGCTGGAAGAAGATTGGTCTCCGTATCAGACTGGCCAGAAATCACGTATTTTGCCAAACTGATCAGTAATATTTTCCGGTTAGTTGACAGAGGAAACAATCCCAGACATGGAATTTGCAAAACCCAGTATGCCTAGTTTGTCAGCGTATAATATTATCAGAATTTACTCAAAGGTAGAAGACTACAAAACCAAAACCAAAACACGTGTTGACACCAGAATACAAGTGAGAGAAAATGGCACAGCCTGGACTGCAAATTCCGCAGTAGACGAGAACTGGGTTTGCCAACATTGTCTCTGCTGTAGTTCATCCTCGGAAAATGATGCCGCGTACAGTGTTCCGATCTATGCAAACATTTTGTGAACGGCAAATTTACTAAACGTTTCAATTTTTCGTGTACAAATAGACCTTCTTTTTATTATTTCTGTCTGCTCACTTTATAGCCCGTGAGCTACAATCATGTTACTCCATCATTTTGGCTTTGTATATGTACGTTAATTTTAGGTTATCCCTGTACGCATTTTTCGTGCCACTGACGCGAAATACGTAACGTTTGGCGTCAGTTGATGCAAATCTCTAAAAGGCAGCGTGACCCCTGATGTTTGGATCATGAATACTAACAAACAATCCACCAGATCACCTGTAACCAGAAAACAAAGGCTGACACCCAGACAGCAAACAGAACACTGGACAGCGTTAAAAAATATAACATGGCAGACCCATCAGATCACCTGTAGCTTGTGTAAATGTGTAACTGACCACTGGCTGTAAGCAGAAAATGCAAGTGATATATCTGCTGGATATCTCTTACTTATTCTTACATTTTCTGTTTACAGGACTACAGGTGATAAATAATCCATGTTTATGTTAAAATTTAGCTGACCTATCAAAACACAGGTCCATACTATTTACAAACAAAAAACAAGAAGTTTGACAGTGACACTAATGCAGTTGCAACAGAGGATGGCTGAACACCGGACAATGCTAAATTACTGTCCAGTATCCCATAGCCCGGGCTTCCCATCTTGGCTTAACCCAAAGCACAGCCATACCCCCAATTCAGGATTTTTGGTTACCAGGTTGTCATACCTGGGTCTGAGCAGTCATTTTTAAACAGTACAGTAATTAGTAGTATTCAGTATCACAGAAAGTTTTCATCATGTGTCTGACTCCGAGTCCATCGTTAAACTTAACAGCTCCATACAATTTACAAGCCTTCCCATCTGGCGTGAACAGTCATTTTTACAGGATACAGTAATTAGTAGTATTCAACATCACACAATGTTTTTACCATGTGTCTGACTGAGTGCATCATTACACGTACGGGGTCCATACAAATTACAAACCCAGAAATCGTTCTTTCCCCGGACCCTTCCTGAGCGGAATGCCCTCCTACCAGTGGCAGTTTAATCAGCCATGGTGGAAGCCTTCAAAAACCTGATCTCCCCCCCCCCCCCCCCCCCACCCTTAGAGAGCCAGTTTGGCCTAGCGGTAAGGCGGTAGGCTGGTAAGCGGAAGGACCTCGGTTCGATACCGCTTCGGCTCTCCTTTCTCTTCAAAAGTTATGGTTTGTGGACACTGTCTTGTGACTTTGTCCCTCACAATTAATGAAACATTAAAATGGCGCTCATCGCTGCCCATCAGGTCATTC
>JABMCL010000424.1:0-14545 GCA_018857735.1 Alviniconcha marisindica | reverse complement strand
CAAAATGTTTTTGCCTTTTTTTAGGTCGGAATAAAAAAAATTTGGTTTAGGGGCCTTTAAACTGATGTCACCTGACAACATCTCCGGTTTGGCTTAGTTCAGCGGGTAGTTTCATGTACACTTCAGTCACACTTTTTGCTATTATGCCAACACACAGACAAACATTTGGGAAAATGTAAAAAACATTCCAAAATGATCATTCACTTTTTAAATGATCTACCAATCTTATCACTTTCTAAATTGCTCTCTGATTTATAAAAATATGAAGTGTATTACTCTCTTTATGTTTTATTCCCGACTTTTGGTTTGGTGTATTAATTTTATCCCACCTGGCCCTTTGGGCCCACACCCACAACCCATAGGGGTGTCCTAAAAAGTTCAAACCTTTGCCCCTTTCCCTTTAAGCCCGTTTTTAATTGGCGAACCTTTTTTCGCAAACCCCTAGCCGGGTTATTCACAAAATATTGGTTCTTATTGGGGGGCGAATTTTTTGCCCCAAATATTTTTTCGAGATTCGTCCAACTCCGAACTAATTTGGGGGGCCAAAAAGCTTCGTCCAACATGTTCAACATTCGCCCATTCGCAACTTGCCTCTGATTGGCGAAGCAGAGCCTCCGGGGATGGGAAAAAATAAAAAAAATGGCGACGGTGTCGCTAGGTCTTCACTCGCTTCGGGGGGATTTTTTAAAATTTTTTTTTTGACTTTAGGGGGCAAGCCTTTCTCTGACCAAATGACATAGTATTAGTTAAATTTAACCTTGAATATTAAAGTTATTACTTACTTACTTGACTTCAGCCACTTTTTGGATCTTGCTGTCTGCTGGGGCGTCTGTCGCAAGTTTGGGCCGAACCCTGCATCTCATTACACCATTAAAACGAAGAAAAGTTCGTCGAACTTCCAACCTTTTCGGCGAACAAAAAGTTCAATAAGAAAGAATCAGTTCGTCGAACTGTCCGAATATTTTTTGGCAAACAAACTTTCGCCCACGGGGAAGTGTTCTTAATGTCCTCAATGTCATTGACATTTTAGGGACACGCCCACGTAAAAACGGGCTTTTATATATAGACTAATAACTGAATCGGCGTCGCAATCTCAGGCTCGGCAACGCACTGCGTTTGCAATACGAGCTGAACTCGGCCAGCACATAACTTAATTATTAAGCCACAGCCGGAGCAGTGCAAAAAGTGCGGCGGGAAATTTAAACTCGTGATCCTGATTTGACAGTTCCGGTCAGCTGGTCTTCAGTTTATTTGCTCCATGTTCGCTGAACATGTTGAGGCGGCGCCAGGGCTGCGAGTCTAAAGGTAAGTTAGTTTGACCCATGTCTTCTACTGTTTTGCTTAACGCATAGGACCTAAAGCAGAAGTTATGACGACCTCATGTGATGCAATAGAGGCACTGTCTGTCATCATGGTGACTGTTTAGAAACACCGAACACTCGTGGAGGACTACGGCGCGCCTCTGGCATCGTTAAAGGAACACGGTACATTCGATGAAAAAGCCGATTTCGTTTCAAGCCCTAGCATGGATTTGCAGGGTAGCGTGTGTCCCGAAACCACTATTTTATCGTCGGGTCAAGGCGCTCAAACTACCCCAATAAATTTTCTATCACAACATCCCCCTTTCCTTAAGAAAATAATCACACTCACTTTTTTCTTTTCCTTACTGTCATGTCACAGAACTGTAAACAAAATACAATTGTATTACCTATCTTGGCATATGGACACAAATCAAAGTCATCTTTTGGATTCAAAAATCAATGGCCTTTATGTAAATCATTCTTAATTAAATGGGGTTCTCATTAACTAAGATCAGGTATAACCTAAATGTAAAAATAATAAGTGATTAGTATAATCGTTTACTTGTTGGTTTGTTGCTTATCCGTGTTCTATGTGATACTGATAGTCCTGTTCAACTAGTGTATTCATTATAACGGGCGGGGGCTCTGATCACCCGACCGAACGTGTTCTAACGGTCTCTTGACCAGGCTGCAAAGGTGGTTCAGCCTCTCGATCAGTATAGGATCATGCTCTGGACGGATGGCAGAGGGAGTTTCCAGTGGGGCTGGCCGAGGATGAGTCTGGGTTGTCACACCATGCCGGTTTCCAGTGTCTGCACAGTCCTGTTGGGGACTTCCCTCAAGTCTCCTCTGTTGCGTCGGATGTTGGACCCCTGGTTTGTTCTGACGTTGTAGGACCTTGGTTCCCGCTGTGCCCTGTGACTTCACCCGGTATCCAGGTTCTGCTTGCTTTGTCTAGGACCCTGATGTTCTGTCCTTTGTAGAGAGGGGGGAGACTCTCGCCCGCATGCCTGTCATAGTTGGACTTCATCGTCGACTGTCTGCGATCCAAATGTTGACGTTGTGCAACAGTGACGGGAGATGGAGAGGTGCGGGAAGGAAGCAATGTGGTGATAGGCCTGCCCATCAACATCTCTGCCGGTGATGGCAGCTTGGAGTCGACTGGGGTCGCTCGAAGGTCGAGCATGGCAAGGTGTAGGCTCTGTTTCTCCTTCTTACACTTCTTGATGATCTTCTTGATGGTCTGCACCTGTCTCTCTATGAACCCATTGGACTGTGGGAACCTGGGGGATGAGGTGGTGTGTCGTATGCCCCACTTGTGGACAAAGTCCTGGAATGGTTTCCCGATGTACTGTGGTCCATTATCACTGACAATCTCGTCCGGTCGGCCAAACAGTGACACAGCTTTTCTGATTTCCTCTGTGACTTTTCACTTGTGGTAGCGTGCAGGGGTGTGACTATGGGATACTTTGAGAAATAGTCACATATCAGCAGGAAATGTTCCCCGTTCACCTCGAACAAGTCCGTACCCAGTTTCTTCCAAGGGGCCATCGGTGTGTCATGTGGTATGAGGGGCTCCTTCCTGTTGCAGTTTGCCAACTCCTGACACAGGGTCAGGTCCTGGTCATGTGTTCAATGTCTTTGTTGTGTTTGGCCATACACCCCTTCTCTGGCCAATAGTTGGGTCTTCTCAATGCCTTGGTGAGACTGATGGAGTTGGGCAAGAATGTCTGCTCGCAGACTCTCTGGGATGAGGACTTGTTTTCCTTTGAAAATGATGCCATCCTCAACAGCCAACTCATCACGGAATGACCAGAAACCTCGTACATCAGTTGGCAGATCCTTGATGCTGTCAGGCCATCCTTGGATGATGGTTTCCATGAGCGCATTCATGGTCGGATCTCTGGCTGTCTGGTCTCGAAGTTGATGCTGTTTCCTCTGTGAAAAGTTGACCAGGTCTATGTCACAGCGATGAACTTCCGCCGTCGTCATCTAAATGCCATCAACTCTTAGATCCAACTCAACTGCACCGTTGTCCTTTGGATTCGGCAGCCTCGACAGTGTGTCTGCCAGGGTCATCGTCTTTCCTTGTCGATACTCGATGGTGAAGTCATATCCCTGTATTTTCTGGAGCATCCTCTGGAGCCTGGGTGGGGCTCTGAGGAGGGGCTTCTTGGCAATCATTTCGAGTGGCTTGTGATCAGTTATCACTCGGAAGGGGCGGCCGTACAGGTACGTGTGGAAGCGATTGATGCCGAACACAACAGCCAGCATCTCCCGGTCAATGTTTGGGTAGTTGCTTTGTGCTGAGTTGAGCGCTTTGGATGCGAATGCAACAGGTTGACCGTCCTGCAGAATTGCTGCCCCAAGGCCTTTTGTTGAACTGTCTACCTCCAGCGTGGTGGGTTTTGTTGGGTCAAAGTATTTGACACACGACTTTGCTGAGATTGCTGTTTTGAGCTTCGGGAAGCAGTGGAGGGGTCTTCCGACATCTCAAATGGGACGTTCTTCTTCAGGAGGTCCCTGAGTGGTTGTGATTTTCACTGAAGTTGGGGAAAGAATGTTGCGAGGTATGTCATCATACCGAGGAATCTCTGCAGATCCTCTTTGTCCCGTGGGACAGGCATGTTCTGGATGTCATGAACCTTGGCCGGGTCAGGTCTGATGCCATCTTTGGAGTAAATGTTGCCGAAGAAGCTGATCTCGGGTTGTCTGATTGTGCACTTGTCCGAATTGAACACCAGCCCGGTTTCTTTTGCTCTGTCCATGAGCGCTTTCAGGTTCCGGTCGTGCTCCTCTTCATCTTTGCCATGCACGCAGACGTCATCTGTGATCCCAACCACACCTGGAAGGTCTTCCAAGATTTCATCCATTCTCGCTTGGAATATGTCTTGTGACACCCTGAGTCCAAATGGTAATCTGGTCCGGCAGTATCGACCAAACGGGGTCCGAAATGTAGTGATCACGGCTGTCTGGGTCAAGATGGACTGACCAATAGCCCGCTTTGGCATCCAACTTGCTGAAGACTGTTGACCCTGCAAACTGAGGATTCAGCTCTTCAAGTGTGGGAACTTTGTGTGGACATCGCTTCAGGGCTTGATTGAGTTTCTGAGGGTCGATGCATATGCGGAGTGATCCATCTTTTTTCACAGAGTATGCGAGACTAGAGCACCAGTCTGTGTGTTCGCTGACTTTCCGGATGACACCCTGCTTTTCCATCTTCTTCAGCTCGCACTTTAGCTTTTCCTTGAGATGGATGGAGCACTTACGTGGGGGGTCGATGAATGGTTCACAGTCTTGCTTCAGGTGGAGCTTGGCCACTCCTCTGAAGTCTCCCAGAGTGTCGAACTGGCCTGGATATGCTTGCTTCAACCTTCCACGGTTGTGAATCTGGTTTGGGCCTGAGGTCATCAAAGAATAGTGACTAGTCCAAATTTTTTTGCATGTTGGCAGACCAACAATAGGTGCTGATGGAACATCAACGACATAGAACTTGGCCTTCGTGAAGTGTTTTTTTCCGAATCGAATCTGGAGGTTGATGGATCCTAGACAGGGGATCTCCTGACCGTTGTAGGCAACCAGCTTGACGTTCCTTGTGGGCTCAAGGATGTCTTTTGGGGGGGGTGTCTTGTACATCTGCTTGTATGTCCTAAGGGGGAGTGTCTTGTACATCTGCTTGTATGTCCTAAGGGGGAGTGTGTTCCCCGCGCTCCAGTATCGACCTTGAGTTTGATCTTGCGCATGCCCTTTTTCCTAGGGCAGATAACATCCAGTGTTGTGAAAACCTCGTTGCGTACACTGGATATGCGTATGCGTCATAGGGCTCAGTGGAGTCTTCCCCTGAAGTGTAACTGGCTGCTGGCTCCAGATCATGGAATCTTCGGTCTCTCCTACGGCTGCTTTGCCAGCATCCCTATGTTGTTTGCCATCCGATTTGGTGTCACCACGTTGTTTACCATCTTTTTTCGGATGGTTGGTTCCTTTGCGTTTTCGGCAAAATTTCTTCCAGTGTCCGATTTTTCCACAAAATTTGCACGAGTCTTTGTATGCCGGACATGCTCTTGGGGGATGGGCTCTGCCACAGTTGCCACATGCTTGGCCTACTTGGTCCACTTGTTCAGTGGTGTGCTTGTGCGTTTCTGAATTTCCTGTCGACCTGCGAGAATGGCTTCAAAACGTCTCCCCTCTGCAAGTGCGTCTGTCAGCTTGTAGCCTTTGGCTTTTCCCAGCAGTTCACGCTGGAATGCTTCTATAGGGGGGGTTTGGTTTAATGATCCTTTCCTCCAATTCACTCTCTTCAAATCACATTTCAGGGCTTGAGTGCGTGCTCTGGTTACAAAGTCATCGACAGATTCCTCACTTCTTTGCCTGTAGTCCATCAAGTGGAGACGATGCACTCTGAAGTTCAGATTCGTCTTTAGCTGAGACTCAAACAACTCCCATATTTTTCAGGCCTCTTCTTGTCTGCCTCTGACATCCCTGAGGGTTGAGGCGCTTCAGCCCTCATTTCCTATCCCCCTGAGGATTTTAAGAGCTATTTTGCCTGGGTCTGTGATGTCCTCATCTTCACAGTAGTATGACATAGTTTGTTTGAATAGCTGCAAGGCCTCCTCATTATTTTCTGATGCCCAGTTCATTTCGGGGATGCGTGACGTGCCATGTTCTTGTGTGTGAGCGTGCGAACAATGTAACTGTAATGGCAGTATCGCCCTTTTTCAGGGTTGGTGCAGGGAGGACTGTAGGCAATGGTGACGTATTTGTTCACTTGTGGGTTTGTGTGTGACAATAGTAATGTGTACAACACAAGCAACATCCACACAAATTCAAAATGCATAACCTACAATAATGCATACACATCAAAACATGATATTGGGATAAATGTTCATGAGAGCCACTATTTTGCTTCAGCGTCCGCATTCACCAATCACTCACTGAACCCTGCAAAGCGTCTATTCTGTGGCGGTACACAGAGGAACACAGCAAAGCGTCTGTACACTGGACACAGTACGTGGTCGTAGTCACTGGTCACAGTAACAAAATGCTGCCCGAAGCACATATATGAGGGTATACAAGTGTGCAAGGTATCACAAGATGCGCTTGATGCAGTTGTTCCCCTTGGCTTGCACCCGCATGGTATGAGGGCTACACACCTGATTGTCTGAAAAGTTCTGCAAGGTTGCTGCAAAAACCTGTGCAGGGCGATTCCTTCAGGACAACCGATGATGCTGTACCACACTGGCCAAGGTTAGACGTTTGCAGACCCAGACTTGCGAGGAACTTGAACAGTCGAAGTTTGCTGAGCTCGAGATTCACCGGCGGGAAGATTCGCCGCCGGCCCAGCCTCTGGTCGAAAGGAATGGTCTCCGGTTCTGTGCTGTTCAGTGGGCGGAGAGGCTGCATTGACCAGGAAGATGATGTTCTCTTTTTACCGCTGCCACCATGTTGTGGTATACAGTCTCACAAGTATACAGGAGGCAAGAGGAAAACGTTTCCAATCCTTTACTTGTCAATTAGGCCTGCACAAGACCCAAAAAAAACAAAAAACATTTTGTAAAAAACTACGCTCGCATCGTTGGAACACTCATTCGATGAAAAAGCCGATTTCGTTTCAAGCCCTAGCATGGATTTGCAGGGTAGCGTGTGTCCCGAAACCACTATTTTATCGTCGGGTCAAGGCGCTCACTTTAATCGTCACTGCCAAGTCAAGTCAAATAGTTTATTTCAGAAACCCCATGAAAGAACATCAGTGAAAAAACATCTGGTAAGACACGGCAGTAAACATAAAATACAAGTGCATACAACAAAAAGAAACAACAGCAACAAAAACAAAAAGAAGATCGTACGCATTTCCAAACAAAAACAACAAGAAACCAGAGAAAGATCATTAACCAAAACAAAAGCTAGAGGAAAAATGAAAATAGATGGGTACAGCAAACACAACACTCATTCTCTCACATACACTGACACGTGCTTGCACATCCACCCACCCACCCACCCACACACACACACACACAAGATTTGGGGGAAAGGAGGGGGAAAGGGGCATTCGACAGGCATACATTCTATAAAACTAGTGTGAGCAAGTGCTCTTTGTACGTTTTTACAATAATCCCGCCCCGGTTATCAGATCCATGCAATTTCATTACTGTACTGTTAGTAACCCGGGAACCGGAGCAGACGACGCTTTTGTTTTGAAGCGCTGCGTGTTGCGTAACGCCACATGGCCTTCCACAGCCGACCGGCGATAGCCGCTGGTGCGCGCCATTTTCAAATCTGTTTACTCCCTTAATATTTTGACCGCTTGTTTGTTTACCTACTCTTTGTTTACCTAGTCCTTTTTATGCACTAAGCCATGTGTAATATAATTTGGCATCTTAGAATGTTTATTTAGATCTTATTTAGACGCAGGATCGAGCTTAATCAGTAGCCGATGCCTTCTGGTCCATCTTTTAGCCGTCGTCTGCATGGCGCATTTTCTGTGTAGTACTAGTGAATAGTAGTGAATCGTTGTTTTGACTCGATGAAAGTAATTCTGTGTCGATCAATGCTTTGTCGTATAGTATGTTGCTTAGCTGACTTCATGTTTAGTGTTTATTTTGGGTTGAAATTAATTTATTGAGTATTGTGTACTGTAGAAGCTAAGTTGTATTCATAGACAACTTGGTATCACTATCAGCGCTGCTGCGACTAAAATAACGCGCCCCAGGCGAAAGTTCGCACCGATTGTTTTAGTACTAGTCTTTGAGTGTGTCTTGCTTCTCTTATAGAGCGTTGTATTGTAATTGTTATGTACCATTTTAACCGTGGGGGCGTGTTCTTTATTCTGATGTAAGTTTTATTTGACAGTTATATTTGTACATTGTGTTAGTTGTGATTAGTTGTACGAATCTGCTTAGAGACAGGTGCAAGCCACGCTTCCCATTTGTTGTAAATATAATAAGTCATGTGTGTACATTTTGTTTATCGGTTAAAAAGGTTGTAACTGTAGCTTTTTATTTGGTAATTCATGTTTTAATTAGTTTAGTTTTTGTTGAGGAAACTGTATTTTTGCGGGCCAAGGAAACACAATGGTCAGCCATTTTGTGGTCCAGAGGGCTGATTTCATTGTAGCGATAGAGTGTGTTCTTGCGGCCCGCGCAGTTCTCTTATCTATGCGTGCGCGTGAGAATTTTGGGTGTGCTGAAAAGTTGTCTGCTGTAGAATAAAGCCTGTTTGCCGTCGCCGCCTGCTGTGGTCTCCATTTTGACTGACTCCGCTGCCTGTGTCCTGTCCTTCTACCACTCCACTCCATTACACTAGAGATCACAACATTAATAGAAAATAAAAAGATGGGGAAAAAAAGCTGTTATCGCTCTACGTACACTTGACATCAGAATTCACTCATAATAAATTAAAAAAAGTGTGCTAAATTTACCAATAATCGTTTCTTTTTACTGCAAAAAAGACTGTGAAATCTATTAACATTTGCATTTTTACAATAAAATGGTGAAAGATATTTTTTTCTGGATTCAGCAAAAAAGAAAAAAAGAAAAAAAAGGACAACTAAAAACATAATAGAATTTGTCACCAATGTCAGCAGATGAACACTTAGTACATAATCTGTCTTCGTAAGGCAAGTTCATTACTCGTCCCCTTTGAATTGGGAGTCTATGGTTTAGTGTTCTAAAATATACAACTGTGTATGATAAGTTAATCGGTAAAATCTGCAAATAATCTTCAGGTGCAAACACGTTTTTAAACATTCGATAATTGTAATATATTTCTTTTGATTCAATTTCAGAGGACCACTGTTGGATATACTGATCTCGTAAAACTCGTGTAACTTTAGACTTAAACCACTGGTTAGAGTAATTCAAGTCAAACTGATGTGTCCACATACCACTTAAGCCAAACCCGTTAAGGACCGTCTCAACAGTGGACAAGAATGGCGGTTTATATTTCCCCTCCCTGTACATTTCATAAAGGAATTTGTACATAATATTTGAAAACTTCAACTTGTAATTTATATTTACCAATTTAAACCAAACATTTAGCATCCTACACCTTGCCTGGACCTCAAGCGGAAATTGTCCAAGTTCACCATAAACCATACAACTTGGGGTAGATTTGCTCAATTTCAAGATTATCTTATAAAAGCGTAGCTGTAGTTTTGATGCAAGTTTTGTCATCCGAAAATGTCTACTCCGTGCAACAAAATGGGGACTATCAATCTATAAAATAACTCACTTTGGATATCCAAAGGCAACATCAACTTTCTACATTTTTTTTAAGAAGACCAAACATAGCCCTGGATCCTTTATCATACAAAGCTTTTGAGCTACGTTAAATTTGTTATTATAATTAAAACATACTCCTAAATACTGAAACTCAAAGACTATCTCCAGACTTATTCCCTTGTAATAATTGTCTGAACAAACATTTTCTGTTTTCACACAAGATTTTGCCTTTCGGTACAAATCCTTTATAACGGTCAGTATACGGCCGTCAACACTAGAGTCCAGAAGTTTTTGCCACAAAAACGCGCTTTCAACACGATCAAATGCTTTTCATAATCAATAAACAGGCAATACAAACGCTTTTTCTTTGCCAAAAAGAAGTCAATAATACAATGAAGGGTAAACACATGATCCACTGTTGACTGCCCCGCTCGGAATCCAGCTTGTTCAGGACCAATGCTGGTACTGTCATCAAAATACTCTACTAATCTATAGTTTAGAACACTTGTAAATAATTTGCCAAGACAGCCGAGAATAGTTATGCCTCTATAATTGTTTGGATCATCGCAACTACCTTTTTGCTTATATATGGGCTTTATCATGCCGATCGACCTTTCATTTGGGGTCTTACCAGAAAAGAGAATTAAATTAAATAGTTTCGTATATATCTCTGTCATTTTTCCTGTAGACGCTTTAAGGAACTCATTTATAATTTGATCATGACCACAAGCTTTATTTGATTTCAGATTTCGCAATACTTTCAGGATTTCCCATTCTTCGAAGGCTTTATTTAAATCTTCATTGTTATTGTCATAATGATCAGCATCTTGGTCTTCTCTTTCATCTCTTACATCTCTAGTTGTGCCATTGAACAGGCTTTTAAAGTGTTCTAAAAACATCTCGGAAGAAATGCGTTTAGACACGTCATGTTTTTCAGAATTGGTACCATGAATAATTTTCCAGTAAATCTTTGGGTCACTGCTTTTCAATACTCGAATTTTCTTAACTAAGACTGAATGATATTTCCAAAACTGTCTGTTTACTTCTTTTTTATACTCACGACTGGTTTGTGCTCGAATTTCAGTGGTGTATGCATTTTTTTAAGCGCATATGTTGATTCTTTGCTCTAAAAAAGCCTTTCTTTTCTTTTCACATTCTGCCGTGAACCAGACACACTGTTTTGTTTTCCTCTTATGCTTGTTTTTCGTCTGGTATTGTCTCTAAACAGACCCGTGCTTAATCCACTATTTTTCATAACTTCATTGATTTTTAAAACAATTTGATTAATAGTATCCAAAGACGTAACCTCTGGCAAAAGAAGTTCTTCATCCAATACTATGTTAATTTAATTAATTACTGCATCATCTAATGCACAAATATACTAATCTTCCCTTGTTTTACACCATACTGGTTTTCCTGTTATAAATTGTAAGTTTCTTTCATCAGTGTCCTCAAAGCAATCATCAACATCACTTTCAAAGTGTCCAAGTTCTGTCTCCTGTGCTTCAATAAGATTAAGTTTTAAAACTATCGGACAATGGACATCTGAGTACAATTCACAAAAATCAAGCACAGCAAAATCGCTTACTAATGGAAACAAATCCGACGACACCAAGGCATAATCAACAACACTGACATTTTTACATGTACATTTCCCAATACTGGCGTCTGATCCAGCACGCCCATTGACAATAGCAACATCAACCGTTTTGCACAAATCCAACAATCCAAAACCGTAATAGTTAGTAGCCATGTCCTGTGATATCCTTTTCGGTAATGCACTCGGGATTTTGTCACTACCAGGGGCATCATCCAAAAATTTATACGACATGTCAAAATTGTTAGATCCATCTGTGATAATGCCGTCCACAGCACCAGTCCTAGCATTAAAATCCCCAAGAAAACAGACACCGTCGTGCTCCAGAAGTAGAAGAGAATTTTCCAGTTCTGTAAATACATCCTTGTTTTCAAATGGGGAACCTTCTGGCGGTATGTACACCACACCAAACAGTACGTCACGAGTTACACATTTTTTTTTTTACCCAGTTTAAAAAATTAAATATTTTTAAAACCCTGCCCAAGGGCCCCCCCGGGGGAAACAAACCCGGGGATTTCCCTACCCCCTTTTTTTTTTCAATTTTTTATTTTGTTTTTAGACCCTTTTCGATTTTTTTATCTGGGAACCCCATGGGGTTACCCGGGGCCCCCGGGGAACCCCCCCCTTGAACCATACCATATGGAAATTTATAAGAAAGGGGGGGGGGGGAAAAAAAAAAAAAAAATTTTTGGTTTTTTCCTGAGGGAATAAAAGTCGGGGTCATTGGAGACCCCATAAGGGATAAACCCGCTACATTGCCGGGGGAAAGGGGTTGGCAAGCATTTTTTTTGGGGTTTTTGTTTTTTTTTTTTTTTTCCATTTCCCGGGCCCTTGGGGTTTTCATTTCTGCGAAAGCTGTACATTTGGGGGTTTTTTTTGGGGCCAAAAAGGGGCCCCCCCCTTTTAAGGGGCGGTGCCTTTTTTTTCCCAAAAAAATCCCCAGAAAAACTGATTTTTATTTTAACGGCCGGTGGAAGACAACACCCGAACTAAGACACGTGATGATTCTTCCTGCCTGTTGATTGGCTTGACGGTAGTGGTTAGACCATTTTTGAGAGTGACGGTAGGGGTGAATTTAACATTTTTGAGAGCTACGGTAGGTTGGTTAATTAGGAAAGTGTGGGGGGCTACCGTTTTTACGTGCAAGTAACACTACGCGTATTTGGCAGTATCAGGTTGCGGTAGTTAGGTGAAACAGTTGAGATTTTACGAGCTGTTTGAAGAACGTTGACACTGGGTAGTGGGTGTAAACAGTGTGGGCTAAAGGTGTGGTTTTTTAACATGTGGAGTGCCGGTGTTGTGAACAGGTGGGCCCTCCCGTGTGGTGTTCGTTGGGCTCTTGGGGTTTTGGCTGCGGGTCATGCCGGTGTGTGCGTCAAAACAAGTGGTGCGGTTTGGAAAGGGAAAATTGTAAAGCAACAAAAGGGTAAAAAGGTAAAAGTGAAGAAGGAGCTCTTTTATTTTTCAAATGTTGGTGAGGGGGAATTGTAAACATGCTTTCGAAAGAGGGCGTGTGCGTTGGAAGTACTGGGGCGGGGGGTTAAAAACTGGGGTGTTTGCAAAAGGCGGCCCGGGGTCTAATGAGGGGAGACGTGCCCCCGGTGGGGTCTTAGTGTTAATGAAAAGTTCCTGTTGTCGCTTTTGAGATGCGGGAAAAATTTGGTCGATTCTAAAAGGTTGCCGTGAGGTCAGAATTCTGGTTGTGTCTTTTAAGAAAATTTGGGTTGTGTCGGTGGTTTTTTTTGAAAAAATTTGCCTTGTCCAAATGTTGGCCGCTTTCTTCCTGGCCTAAATGTTTGTGGGTTTCCTGCCCCGATTTTTGTCTCTTCCCCAAATCTGTTTAGCTTTCTGTTTCCCCCCTTTGCCCCCCCGCATCCCCCCCGGTCCCGGGGGTAAGGGCGTTTTTTAAAGTTGCTTAAAATTCCCGTTTCCCCCGCTTCCAATTTTTCCCCATTTAATACCCGGGGAGTTAAATTTTTCCCCCCCGCTTTTTTTCCCCCTCCCGGTTCCCAATTTTTTTTCCTTTTCCCCCTTTAAAACCCCCCCCCCAAAGTTTTTTTCCCCCCCCCCCCCTTTTTTTCCCCCCAAAAATTTAAAGCCCCCCCCTATTTCCCCCCCCTTTTATTTTTTTCCCTTTCCCCCCCCTTTTCCCATAAATCTGGGGCCCCAAAAAACCCAGTCCTTTTTTTTCCCGGGGGTTTTTTTAAACCCCGGCCCCCCCCGGGGCCCCTTTTTCTTTTAAAAAAAGGAATCGACCCTTTTTTTGGAAAAAAACCTTTTCCCCCTTTTAAAAAGGTTAAAACCAAATAAAGAAAAAAACCATTTTTTTTTTTCCCCCCAAAAAAAAAAAAAATTTTTCCCCCCCCCTTTTTACGGCCCAAACCCCTTTGGGAAAAGCCCAAATTCCCCCCCCTTTTAAACCAGGGTTTTTTCCCCGGTTTTTTATTTTTTCTTTTTCCCCCCCCTTTTTTTAAAATCGATTTTTTTTCGGTTGGGGGGCTTCGAAAAGGGTTTTCCGGGTCCCCCCCCCCTTTAAGGTTTCCCCCGGTTTTTTTTGCCCGGGGGGGGGAAAAACCCGGGGGGGGTGCCCCTTGGGTTTTTTCCCGCCGGGGGCCCGTTTTTTTTAAAATTTTTTTTTTGGGCCCCCCCTTTTAAACCCCTTTTTCCTTTTTAAAACTTTCTATTGGCCCCCCCCCCCGCTTTTTTGGGGAAAAACCCTTTTCCCCCGGGCCCTTTTTTTTAAAAAAGGGGAAAAATTTTTTCTTGGTTTTTTTTTTCCCCCGGGGGTTTTGGTTTTTTAAAAAATTTTTTTTGCCCTTTTTTCCCCCTTTTTTCCCCCCCCCCCCAAAAATTTTTCCCCCCCTTTTTTTGGTTTCCACCCAACCCCCGGGGGCCCGGGGCTTTTTAAAAAAGGGGGGGAAAAAATTTTTAAAAAAAATTTTCCCCCCCTTTTTCCCCCCCCCATTAACAGTTAAAAAAAAACCCCCCCTTTTCCCCCCCCCCCCAAAAAAGGTTTTAAACGGCCCAAATTGGAAAATTTTGTCCCCTTTTTTCCCTTTTCGCACAGGTTACCCCCCGCTTTTACCCTAAAGGGAATGGGGAAAAGGTTTAAAGCGCGGGGAAAAAAAAGGCCCAATTTAAAAGGGGAAATTTTAAATAAATTTTCCCTTTTCAGCCCCAAAAAAAAGTTTTTTTCCCCCCCAAAAAGCCCCCCCCCTTTTGAAATTTAAATGGTTTTAGGACCCGCCCCCCGGGGCTTTCCAAAAAAATTTTTTTAAAATTTCCCCTTTTCTTCAAATTTTTTTCCCCCGGTTTTTGAAAACCCCAAATCTTTTTTTTTTTGGGTTTTTTTTTGTTTTTTTTTTGGGGGTTTTTTGGGTTTTTTTTTTTTTTTTTGGTTTGGGTTTTTTTTTTTTTTGGGGGTTTTTTGG
>JABMCL010003210.1:345000-498568 GCA_018857735.1 Alviniconcha marisindica | reverse complement strand
CTTGAACAGTGCAAGAACCTCAGGTTCAATGAAGAAACTAAGTGACAGGGGTCAGCAGTGTTATTGCAACCATTCTATACATACACACACACACACTCTCTCTCTCTCACACACATTCACACATGCACATTCACACACACACACACACACACACACACACACATACACACACACACTTGCCCCATGCTTTGCACAATTATTGGACAGCAAAATCATTCTTCAGCTACATCAACTGACTTCCGTATCTTGTGCTGCAGTTCCTTTCATCAGAGCCGTCTCGGCAATCATTGTCCATGTCACAGACGTAGCTGGCTGAGATGCACCGCTGGTTGTCACACGTGAACTGGTGAGGTGAGCAGGTGGGGTAGGCTGAAAACAAGACAACAATCAGTCAAACAAAGCACAGGGAGGTGGTTATTTCTGCCACTGCTTTTCACACGTAACCCTTCATTTTTAAAAAAGGACAAAAACAACAACAAATAAACAAAAATGGCCTCCCTCACACAGCAAGACACCACCTGTTGTGTGCCCATTGCCAGTACCAGTGTAGTCAGTTCATCTGCACTATTTCCCTAACAATGCAACAGCATAGCAAGTCTGGTTTCTAATGGCTCTGCCATGGGGTGCAGTCAACAGTCAACCATCTCACCACAGGCAGAATGGGACCAAACACACTGGCTGTTCTGTTGACCAACGGAGATGCCTCCAAAATACACATGCAAGCAAAGACACAGAGACAGAGAGAGAAAGAGGGAGAGAAAACCAAAGTCAAATCGTTAAAATGCATACTTACTACAGTTCCTCTCATCCTCCATGTTGCCACAGTCATTGTCGAAGTCACACTGCCATCTCTTGGTGATGCACTTGCCCGTGTCACAGGTGAAGTCCGTGACAGGGCAGGTGTAATAGGCTGAAGCGGCAAAACAAGAATACAGTGGGCTTTCTTTCCTCACTTCTCTTGCTTGCTTGGTTAGCCTTCCTCAGCTAAAACCCTGAAGCTCAGCCAGTGTTGGGTGAGAAGGTAGTGTATGCAGCCATTTCTCCACCACACCTGCACATGCTGTCCTACATGACTTAGTGTCAAAAGGTGCGCAAATGGGGGGTCCGATTTTTGACTGTCAATAAAATCTGTTTCAAACACTTTGTCTTGTTGTTGCTTTGTGTGTGCATTCATAACTGGTCGGTATTACAGTGGAAACAATATGAGCTCCAAATCTGGAGCAGCTGGAGAAATATTATTTTTTGAAAGTGAAAAGCGCCACGAAATTCACCCCTGAAAACGGACACGCTCACGGTGAGTGCTTTCGATGCTTTCATTCACGTACATGACGAATCAAAACATTACCTCAGTCACCAATTTGCACAGAGGAGATATCGCTTTACACATTGCATATAAAATCGATTATCACTAAGTTTTGTTTTTGGAGTTAGAGGCTCCGAAATATCCCTCAGGCGAACGTTATGTGTGTTGAAATGTTTCATGACCAGCATCCGCAGACAATCTAGTGAAGAACGGACTTTCTCTTTCGTTGAAACTTTACTCCAGTCACTGTGGTACGTCACTGCATCAGGCGCCAATGTTTTATTTTACTGCCAAATGTCTGGGTAGTTTTTAAAATATATTTTGCCATTCTTCATAAAATTGTTGCAATAAATAACGTTCAACAACGTATTAAATTAAACAAGCAAAAGGAAAAAAAATACGTTTTTGCGCTTTTGCACTACTTCCGGTCAGCCATGTTTTAATCCGGGTCATTTGCTTTTAGCACATGGCCACATGGAAGAGACGTTCTGATATGCAAAAGGTGTGTGGTAATATTTTCGAAGACCGTAACGTTCTACTTTATTTAAACGTTCATTGGAGATTTAGTCAAATCTTCCGGTTATACGATGATATTTATATTGGTATATGCCGAATCTTTTAAAAGTATCGGAATGTTAGCATACAGAGTGAGTTTTGTTGCTGTCGATCTAAAGTTTGTTCAGATGCTTTTGAAAATTTGTTTTCACCGAGTTTCTTACAACATGGGTGCGTGTTGAAATCGTAATGTGCGACAGCAGATTGGTTATAAACAGTATATTCTGATTGTACTCTTTACATTTTTTGCTTGCGCTTAACCTGTTTGTTTTGTTTACAAACTACGTCTTCAAACAAATCATCATATATGGTAGACAATTCGAATTTACGCAGGTTAAAGTCTCAAGTTAGATGTTGAACATTATGATTACAACACGAGCTGTGGCAATAATAATGTTCGACATAATTATAGTGACCATGCCTGTCTGCCTTCCAGAGTTCTAAAAATGTAAGGTGCCGATCTTAATAGCATTATTCTTTGGCTGTGATTTTTTTTAGTAATATTTATTACGATTTTTTCTATTTATTATTATTAATTCTTTCACTTTGAAGTTAACTGTTCAACTATTTTTGTCCTAGGCACCCGAGTCAACATGACCAAAGAAATGCATGGATGACAGGCTGCGTGTGTGTTTTCCTGTGACACCCAAAAGCAGCAAAAGTTGCGCTCACTCTTACTTGCTCCATTTTCTCTTACAAAATACTTACTTGTTTGTTAAATAATAAGTATTATTTATTTTGTTATGAAAAACAAAGTACCATGTCGTCTATTTAACATTATGCTATCCACTACAACAAAATTAATGCAGCAAAAACTGTTCACATGGAAATAGTTGTCTTTATACTCTACTGTAATAAAAAGTTACTGATTTATCATTTTCATCAAGAAACAAACAGCATTGTACATCTTGTTGAAATAGTAATGTTCAACATATTTCTTACATCATTTGCTGTTTATGTCAAGAAAGCTTAAATTTGAGGGAAAAAATCATCAAATCTTCCTTGTCACATATTGTTCTATTAAAGAATAACTGTTTATGTTTCAAAATGTGTTGCTTTTTATTCATTTAAAAATGTTCAAGACTGGCTGTATGTTGAACATTATGTATTGCAACAAACTATGCGTAGCATGCTGTTCTGTGTGACACAGAACAACAACAGTTTACTTGGTAATACTCATGTGGATCACATCTTGTAAGATCAGTTGGGTTTTCACAGTTTACTGCATGATTAGCAGCACAGTGATGTGGGCTTGTTGTAATGTGTAATGTTCAACATCTTGTCACAAATCACACTGAAAGTCAAATTTCTCAGGAACGAAGAGCAGCACTGCCTTCTCCCTTCATTGGTGGATGACTTCATAAGTGTTCATTCAAAAAATGCATTACTCACTCACATCCTGTCAACTTTATTTTCTAGTACCTCTGTCCTCTTTTCTTGCGCACCTTTTGGCACTAAGTCACATACAAGTACAGCATGCCCCACCTCTCCAGCCACCGCACTCTGACTTCAGGGATTTCAAACATGCAGTTTTGTCATGTCATGAAGACAACTGGAGCTAAATGTAATCCTGGCATGGAACTCAAACACAAAAGACATTTTTTTGCTGTGGCATAAACATTCTGGTTAGAGACAATGAGATGCTAGTAATGACATTGTCAGCAACTCCTGATTGGGGTCAATTTACTTCTGTAAATGCTGCAGTGCTGTGAATGATGTTAGAGAGCAAAGAACAGCTGGCCATTTTTTAAGGCTCATCCGGCACCCCAAAGGCCCAGTTTTACACCAATGATTCAGTAAAAGAGAAACTTCAGTACAGACACACACATGCTATGAACTTTTCATTTAAAAAATCAACACCGAACAACTCATTCTGTCAAGACACTTAATTTTTAGAAGTGGCAAATCAACTGCACTTCCTTTCATCCATGGAATACTGACTTTTCCATCCATGTGTCAAGCTCGTAAAGAGCAATGTTGAGGTTTTGGCTTGCAGCTGAACACTGAGGCAGACTTGTGTAAGTGGAATCTGAACCCCACTGAAAGAGCAAGGGTCTGCCGTGAGGCTGCTTCCTCACTACTGCAGAATGCAAGCAGCAACCTAATGCATAATAATAAGAAAAAATTTAAGGATTAGAAAAAGATGGTCCACAAATGTCACTTACGGCAGTCAGTTTCATCACTCAAGTCACCACAGTCATCATCGCTGTCACACTGCCACTGGGCTGGGATGCAACGGCCATTGAGACACTTGAATTGGTCCGCACTACAGTTTTGTACTGTAAGCAAAAGACAACAACATTTATTTATGAACAAGTGGTGGCATGATACACTGTAATCAATGTATTGTAATATGTGTATTGGCCAAGCCAAAAATGACAAGATTCTTCATGATTTGACTGTGACTGTAAGTGAATAAACTGAACACAAGTTGTGGCATGAAGTACTATTTGGCATGCCTACAGCACACACATAAACACACACATAAATGCGCACCTATGCACATACCCAACACCCACACACAAACACCCACATGCAGGCAGGCAAGCACCCACACCCACATACACTTGTACACAGGCAGCGAGGCACACATACTACCCCCACCCTGTACACACTGTTAAAACACACACACACACACACACACCCAGACTGAAACACACACACACACAGGCAGGCAGACAGGCAGACCCACATACACTTGTACTGACACACTCATACATGCACACACACTACCTCCACCCTGTACAACCACAACCCACACCCAGCGTGAAACACACCTGTGCTGTTCTGCAGGTGGCAGAAGCCATCAGCAGAGATCTGTTCATGTCCTTCACAATGGCAGCGCTGGTCACCCGAGCTGTGCTGCTCAAAGCCAAACTCGTCTCCACACTTACAGGTGCGGTTCTGCCGCGAGCCATCAGTGGGGTGGGGCCGCGGTGTGCACAGCTGGGAGCAGGGGGCGCTGGGAGGACTGCACGCCCCTTTAGCTGCACAGCAAGTCAACAGGTCAATGGGCGTAGGGGTGGGACCGCAGGATGTGACAGCAAACAGAACCTCTGCTCAGAGATGTGAGAATAAACTGACAGTGCTCCAAGATGCAAGAGTAAACTGACTGTTCTCCAAGATGTGAGAGTAAACTGACTGTTCTCCAAGATGTGAAAGTAAACTGACTGTTCTCCAAGTTGTGAAAGTAAACTGTTCTCCAAGATGTGAGAGTAAACTGACTGTTCTCCAAGATGTGAGAGTAAACTGACTGTTCTTCAAGATGTGAGAGTAAACTGACTGTTCTCAAAAAATGCGAGAGTACACTGACAGTGCTCGGGGGTGTGAGAGTAGACTGAGAGTAAACTGACTACTGTCAGAGATGTGCAAGTGAACTAACTGTGCTCAAAAGAGTGAGAGTAAACTGATCATGCTGAGAGGTGTGAGTAAACTGATCATGCTGAGAGGTGTGAGTAAACTGATCATGCTGAGAGGTGTGAGTAAACTGATCATGCTGAGAGGTGAGAGTAAACTGATCATGCTGAGATGTGTGAGTAAACTGATCATGCTGAGAGCTGCTAAACTGACCATGCTGAGAGGTGTGAGTAAACTGATCATGCTGAGAGGTGTGAGTAAACTGATCATGCTGAGAGCTGCTAAACTGACCATGCTGAGAGGTGCTAGAGTAAACTGTGCTGAGACGTGCGAGAGTAAACTGACTGTGCTGAGAGATGCTAAAGTAAATTGACTGTGCCTAGAGATGCTGGAGTAAACTGACTGTGCTGAGAGATGCTAGAGTAAACTGGCTGGGCCTAGAGATGCTGGAGTAAACTGACTGTGCTGAGAGATGTGTGAGTAAACCGACTGGTCAGAGATGTGCTGCTCAGAGATGTGAGAGTAAACTGACTGCTCTAAGAGAGGCCAGACAGAGAAAACTGACTGCTCTCATAGATGTGAGAGTAAACCAACTGAAATGGTGGTGAGTACACTGACCTATCAGAGATATGTAACAAACAGGAAAAGGGTAGATAATATGCTCCATGTTCGTGTGTGTGTGTGTGTGTGTGTATGTGTGTGCGTACATGCATGAGTGCGTGTGCGTGCATGCGTGTGAGCGTGTGCATGTATGCACTTAAAACAGTCTCTATGGACAAGATTTGTGCTTTATAAATACTTTCATTATTATTAATTACTAGATGTGGGAGAGAGAAGTGTGGAGACTACACTGACCACTCTGAGAGATGTGAGAGACGACCATCATGTCCACCACTGTGAAGTTGAAGGACCTCATGACCAGAACCACATCATCATCGACAGTGGAGGTTGTCATCAACTGCCGGTCCAAGTTGTTGACCCAAATCAAGTCGTCCTGCACAACACGCAAGTCTTGCCATTACTGGTAGTAGTAATAATAATGGAAATTTGTAAATCACCTACCCTGTGGCTCAAAGCTAACAAATGTGGTCAAAGAGGGAGGCTGTCTATTTTCTTTCTTTCATGTATGACATGCGCAATGTTCACAATCAATGTATCCTGCAACCACACACATCAGTTTATTCCAAACAGATGTCAATGCTCGGGTGTTGTCCTGATTGGAAAAACAAGTACTCAAATACTGTTTCCTACATTTCTCTCTTCTCTCCTTTGTACATTTGGCATGTAAGCAACTGATAGAAATCTGTCTACTGTGGGGAAAAGATGAACTGGCATCACCTATGAAGTCACTGCATGTTCCCCAGCTCACCTTGAAGACGGCAATGGCCCCGGGACTCTGCACCGACAGCCTGGGCAGAGTCATCACCGTCGCGTTGCTCCCGTCCAGCTCCATCCTGATGATCTGGTTGCCGTAGGCGGCGGTGTAGTACAGGTGCTCGTGGACGATGTCCAGCGCCAGTCCCTGAGGGGTGTTGTGCAGGTAGGACTCCGTCACGGAGCTGATGGAGCTGGACTCCCCACTCATCCAGGCGCGCATGATTCGGTTCTGACCCGCTGTGGCTTCCAGCCAGTACATCCAGCTAGGATGCCGAATGAGATTGGAGGGGAAATGAGGACAACACAGCATAGTGTAGTTCACCCACATAGAACATGAAATGAGACTGTCAGACCAAAATAATACACCTACAGCATGAGAAAACAGGACTACAAAAAGTGAGGGAAGAACTGCTTTTTCAGCAGGACATTCCACAGCACCCTGACCACATGATCAGGGAACAATCCCTTCAGCTGCATCAGTGCATGTTTGTGCCTGAGCATGTACACATGCACACACACAGATCCACACCACACACACCACCCACACACGCACACAGTGATTCCATCAAACAACAACAACAACACTGACACAATCAAGCGACTATGCTCTTCAATTCCCACACCCACCCATGAATTGGATCCACCACCAGCTTGGTGGGTCGGATGACCAGTGAGTGGTCGGCGATCAGACGCTTGCGGAATCTTCCATCGCTGCGCATCATCTCAATGGCACTCTCATCTTCGTCGGCCCAGTACAGGGTGTCGGCAGTCCAGTCGTAGGCCAGGGAGGTCACCTGCCGCATGCGACCCTGGGCCAGTACCTTGGTCGAGCGGTTTGCAGAGGAGTTCAAGGTCACAGACTGAAATAAAAGCAGACCACTTGCTCAGCACTGTTGTGGATAAACAAAATCATCACATCCATGCGTGTGCTGCCCTCTGTCTTTGATGGGGGTTCACTGTGTAAGCTCCATCACAAAAATGCCTTCACTGGGATCTAAAGCAAAGACGCAAGCTCTGTGTCTTGGTGGTATTGTATCAGGCATGCTGATGCCACAGAGAGGCTGGGCTTAGACTGAGTCAAAGGCTGCAGCACTGGTGCTTCTCTGGAGGAGGGGAATGACAAAGGTCCAATTCTTCCCAAGCATTCTCCCAGGCAGATGGGAGTCTACCGCCTACTCTTTGGGGTTTTGTTATTTTTGGTTTGTACTGGGCCAATATCCTGTCACAATTCTGTGCCAGTGGCCATGCAGGTAGCACAACACCTGTCTGACATTGGCAACCAGCACAATAATACTAATGGATCAAATTTCTCACAATTCCTCTTCTCTCTGTTTGACTTTGGGTAAGGAACAGCTGATTCAGCTCCAGGATGGAGTGATGCACCAAATATATTCTTTATAACAGGAGTGGGATTTTTTTCATCATGAGGTTGCCCCCCCCCCCCCCCCCCCCCCCTATTTTCTTCCAGACTTAAATAAAGCCTCAATCATTTGCTTGTTATTTCTCCTGTAGTTTAATCCAAAAGGTCCAGTTCTGGATAAAGTTCCTACCCAGCTCCCCCCCCCCCCCCACCTGTATCATAGCTGGCATGAGGGTGCTCCAGAAGAGCTGGTTCTTGGCATAGTCAAAGGCCACAGCATTGATGCGAGTCCTCTGGCCAGCAGGAACAGTGTACAGATTGATAGGGCGGAAATTGTCCATGTCCATGAAGGCCTGGATACGATCTCTCCCCGCCACCAGAATGAACTCGGACCTCTCTGAAAATCACACACATTGAATTTGTTTGTTCTGAACACTGGAAGGAGAAGACTGAAGTGTGTGCAATGCATGTATGTATGCATGTACATAAGTGTATATCTGCAAGTCAGTACATGTGTATGTATGCATGTATGTGTGTGTGTGTGTGTGTGTGTGGGGGGGGGGTGTCAGGAGGTGCATGCTAGCATGTGAGTGCATGCATGCATGCGAGTGTGCATTCATGTGCATGTGTGTGTGTGTGTGTGTGTGTGGTGTGTGTGTGTGTGTGTGTTTGTGTGTGTGTGTGTGTGTGAAGCAGGGTAGAGGGAGAAAGGTCAGTCAGTTTCTGCAGGGCACATTCACAGAATCCACTGATTTAATTTAGACTACATTAACAGCTTCATGCATCCGCAAGGGCTGTTCACTTTCATGAGGGACTGCTCCTTTTCTGTGACTGTGTCTATGACACTGCTCACTGAATGCTCATTTTCTGTGACTGTCTGTGACACTGCTCACTGAATGCTCCTTTTCTGTGACACTGCTCACTGAATGCTCATTTTCTGTGACTGACTGTGACACTGCTCACTGAATGCTCCTTTTCTGTGACTGTCTGTGACACTGCTCACTGAATGCTCATTTTATGTGACTGTCTGTGACACTGCTCACTCAATGCTCCTTTTCTGTGACTGTGACACTGCTCACTGAATGCTCATTTTCTGTGACTGTCTGTGACACTGCTCACTGAATGCTCATTTTCTGTGACTGTGTCCATGACACCACTCACTGACTGTTCATTGTCTGTGACCATGTCCATGACACCTTTCAACGACTGTTCATTTTCTGTGAGTGTGTCCATGACACTACTCTATGACTGTATCCGTGACACCGCTCACCAACTGTTCATTTTCTGTGACCGTGTCCATGACACTGCTCTGTGACTGTATCTGTGACACTGCTCATCAACACTGTCTCAATTCAAATCGTAGCCAAAAACCTTCTTGTTTGCCCCGGTAGAATCTGAAGAAATTTGTGTCTGTGTGTGGCAGTTGAATGTAGATGGATGCATATGGATAGGGAGAGGGGGAAGGGAAGGGGGGAAGGGAGAGAGCATGAGAGATCTAGGTAAGAGAAGGAGGCACAGGTTGGGTGGGTGAAAAGACAGATTCAAATGGTGTTGTTGTTTGAGATCATTAATATTTTGTTAATTGCTATACGAGTAGACGAGCAGAGACTGGTGTGCGCATGTCATTATGTATGTGTGTGTGTGTGTGTGTGTGTGTGTGTGTGTGTGTGTGTGTGTGTGTGTGTGTGTGTTGTTGTTGTTGTTGTTGTTGTTGTTGTTGTGTGTGTCTAATGTTCAATAGGCGATAATGGTAATTTAAGCTACAATAATTAAGGTTTTGTTTGCTGAAATGTATGCTAATGTAGTTTTTGTGATAAGATGTTTGTACAGCGCAGTGAGTTTAACTCTGGTTAAAGAATAGCGCTTTATAAGAATGATTTTTTATTATTATTCATCTTCTGTGACCGTGTCCATGACACCACTCTGTGACTGTATCCGTGACACCGCTCACCAGCTGTTCATTTTCTGTGACCGTGTTCATGACACTGCTCTGTGACTGTATCTGTGACACCGCTCACCAGCTGTTCATTTTCTGTGACCGTGTCCATGACACTGCTCTGTGACTGTATCTGTGACACCACTCACCAACTGTTCATTTTCTGTGACCATGTTCATGACACTGCTCTGTGACTGTATCTGTGACACCGCTCACCAACTGTTCATTTTCTGTGACCATGTCCATGACACTGCTCTGTGACTGTATCTGTGACACCACTCACCAACTGTTCATTTTCTGTAACCGTGTTCATGACACTGCTCTGTGACACAGCTCACCAACTGTTCATTTTCCATGGCTGTGTCCGTGACACCGCTCACCGACTGTTCATTTTCTGTGACTGTGTCCATGACACTACTCTGTAACTGTGTCTGTGACACCACTCACCAACTGTTCATTTTCTGTGACGGAGTCCATGACACCGCTCTGTGACTGTATCTGTGACACTGCTCACCAACTGTTCATTTTCTGTGGCTGTGTCCATGACACCGCTCACTGATTGTTCATTTTCTGTGACTGTGTCCATGACACTGCTCACTGAATGCTCATTTTCTGTGACTGTGTCCATTCATTATTACTCAGGATTCAAATTCTGAACTACCCAACTGCAACTGGTCATTAGTCTGAAAAGCTGAGAGAGCACATACCTCTGACAGGACAAGAGTACATCCTTGGTGCATATCTGTGTTCATCTCCACCTGAGCAGGTGTCTCCTGCCACCCGCCGGTACCTGAAATACCATCACCACCATCAGCGAAGTCCTGATGTAAAACTGTATGCATCTGCCACCACTTCGGCTCTCCTTTCTCTTTAAATCTTGTGGTTAGTGGACACTGTCTAGCAACGTTGATCCCCACAATTCATGAGATGTTAAAATAGCTCTCATCGCTGCCCATCTTCGTGCAGAAATATTTCTGGTGGTGACTGTTCAATAACAGAGGTCATTACTTTAATGCCACATCTCACTGACAAAGGGGAGCACACCATGCTTCACAAGACCAACAAAAAATGTACATTAAAACCTCAAAAACAATAATTATATAGTCACACCCATGCACACAGAAGGAATGTAACAAGGAGTGAGTGGTGGGGGAGGGGGGGGGGGGGGGGGGCACATGCAAATATGAAGACAGTCTGAAATCACTCGCTGTGGTACAGTTTGTAGAGGTGAATTTTTAAGGCACTTTTGAAGGCCCACAGGAGAACTGAATGTGACAGATGTCAGAAGAGAGCAAATTCCATTGCTCTGGAGTACAATAGGAGAAACAGCATTTGCCAAAGGGTTTTGTTCTAACATAGGGGCACAAAGTATGTCTGCAGAAGAACAAAGCTGCCCGGAAGGGCTGTACACAGTGAGGTCAGAGAAAGGCAAGATATGAGTCAGAGATGAAGTTGTGACAGACAGTCAACATTTTGTAGTCTGCTCTGTCTTGGACCGGTAATCAACAGAGAGCTTGCAGAAGAGGTTGCCCATGATCCCACTTGCATACTTTGAAAACCAGTTTCACTGCAGAGTTCTGAACTTTCTGTAGTCTACTGAGACGGTAAAGTGGGCAGCCAGACAAAAACGAACTACAATAGTCTAGCATTGAGAGAACAATGCCAGAGACAAGAGTTTTGATTGCTTCAACAGTCAGGTACTGGCATAGCGCTAGGCATAGTCTCCCTCTTCCCCCATCCCCTGGGACTGGGATCTCAGCCCCTGCCAGAACCTCTCCAGAGACCACTCCCAGTTAAGCAAGTCCAACCAACAAACAAATCCAACAACCAATCCACCTTACCCGTGTGTGTAGGTGTAGAAGGTGCCCGGGGGGCAAGGGTCAGGAATGCGGTGGACCAAAGACGCATCAATGAACTCATCACGCACGCACTCATTAGCGAACAAAGTCTCGCTGATCTTGTAGCCAAAGTCACTGAAGCAGAAAGTGTGTGTGTTCAACACTGATACAAACAAAGCTGTTGTCAAGCATGGACGTTACCACCAATCATGTACATGGAAATAAAAAAGAACTAAAAGGTCATTTATTCCATACACATAAATTATCTACAAGTTGATACTATAAAACAATGTCTCAAACAAGTCAATGCTACATCATTGCTACAAACATAATGTCCCTGTCAAGTTAAGGCTACAAACACAATGTCCCAGTCAAGTTATCACAACAGTGTATCCTGATCAGAAGTTTGTTGGACTCTTTTCAGCTGACTGTGTTCCAAAGACACAAAAACAAGCCTACACTTACAGTGGATCATCTAAACTTTAGTTCTGAAGGCTCAAAAACCAGCCTGACCTTGCAGTGGATCATCAAAAATTCAGTTCTGAAGGCTCAAAAATCAGCCTAACTGTACAGTGGATCATCAAAGTTTGAGTTACAAAGGCACTAAAACCAGCCTGACCTTACAGCGGATCATCAAAGTCAGCTGTGCAGTTAGCACTGTCCATATCACAAAGAGAAAGCCAACAAACAAAGCACCACACTCACCACTCAAAATCATCGCGTGTGCAAGTACAATTACGCAGGTCCTTAACGCGCACAAAGTCGTGTCCGTTGTAGCAGACGGCGTGCGCGATACGGCGCCTGTACACCAGCTTCTGCCCCAGCAGGCAGCCTGCATCGGGGTATGCGTCAGGCAGTGACCAGTCCTTGTAGTCCTCTGACGTACACCGCTTACCTGGATGGTCACAGGGCAAAGCAAAGTATTACATCAGGCAATAATGCAAAGAAGAAAAATAGTTAAATACACCCAAGGGTACAGTGAGTATGCTTGAGAGCAGAGAATGGTGCCCTACAAAAGCGGTCAGCAACAACAAGAAGTGTGTTAATGCAATTAGCTAACAATGACAGTCTCCCCACACAGGGTCCCTACAAACCATTTTGTTCCAAAACTAACACAATTTTCACAAACTTTCAAAACCATTATTTTGAAATTTTAAAGACATATTTGTACTATCATATACTCACTATTAATTCACCACAAAGTGGTACATGCACACCCATCATTTCACAGTTGAGATGCCAAAGCACTGCAATTTGCATGGTTATAATTCATATCAGGCAATGTATGAAGCTATCTAACTACTTAGTATTTATTCTCAAAGTCTGGAAATTCTCAGCTTTTCATTCCGACAGGTCAAAATTCACACAAACTTTTACAGACTTCAGCTAAAGTTCTCGTTTTCCATGCCTTTGGAGGCCAGATCGTTTTGCTCCCACTTTCATTAACCTTCACTGACTGTTGTGTCCAGCTTAGGGTCAGCCTGTGCGTTCTTGCGGCAACAACAGCAGTGGAAGTGTGAGGAGAGGTGACAGAGAGTACTGACCCAGCAGTCCTGAGACATTGAGCTGGAAGAGGATCCAGCTGTGATGGTCGGGCTTGGAACCGAAGATGGAGAATACCGTGGTCTTCTCCCCCGGCTCTGTCAAAATGCCGTAGATGCGGATGGCCGACTGGTTGGTGAACTTGTACGAGTTCCAGGATTCACCCTCGTCTATGGAGTAACTGGAAAGCAGACACGTTCGTTGACTGACTGATGTTGTTTTTCCACTTCCTTTGAGCAGACATGTTCTATGATTGACTGATGTTTTTCTCTCAGCTTCCTTCAGTCCCTCAATCACTTATCTTCATCTCCTCCAGCTGGGTGTGAATAGTTTGGTTCTCATCTTACAGATTTTCTCGTGGCTTGAACTGACTACACTTTCATCACAATGAATTAATGTCTTATCAAGGAGGAACAGACCCCTCTTTCATTCAGGGTTTCCAGCTAGACCAGACCAGCAATTACCACTTTTGATGCCCACTTTTGTCTTCTAAAAAGGCTGTCAATCTCAAAGATCCCTCCTAATAAAATGTTCAGTGTAAATCTTTTTTCCACTTTCTCCGTTCTTGAACTGTTTTCACAGATGCAGCACACAAGGCAAATTTTCTTTCTAAACTAGGTCTTTCATTATCCAAACACATAAAAGGTTAAATGGAATGCTAATTTAATATGACAATACCAAACCTGTGATGCCATTCCACTATACATCATTGTCATGATAACATTATTCCAAACTCAGAACACATCACAACTAAAACTGGATATGTAGGCCTACTTACTCATTTAGCACTGTTTAACTGTTGTGTTGTCACTTGAAAAAGGGGATTACCCCCAAAATTCAAACGTTTTGTATTGTCATATTAAATTAGTGTTCCTTTTAACCTTTTATGTGTTAGGGTCTTGTTTTTGAATGCTAGCAGTCATCTTTGTTTCAGATGGGGGCGGGGGGTCTCTCTCATTAGCCAAAGTAGACTTGATGCTGGCTGCGCCTGTGTCAGCTGTAAATTGGCCCCAGGGACAGCTACAGTAATTGGACTGGTCTAGTCAGCTACCGGAACTGTTTTTAATGTCTCTCTCTGTTTCCATTTGTTTGTCTGGCTAAAAAAACAAAAACAATTCTCTCTCACACAAACTGCATTATGCACACAAAGTCAAATAAATGTCATTATTCACTGCCTGACTTCAGAATTTGAAGACTGAAGTGTGACTTGTCTCTATGTTAGTGTAAAATGCTGCCACTTGAAGACTGTCTACAGAAAGATCCTGTATGCTGCTGATGTAATTTCACTGTAATTTAATAACAGACCGAGACTGATAAACTCTGATAAATGAGATGACAAATTCAAAAACTACTGGTCTGAAGCCTGTAAGTAAAACCAGGGCTGCTTACTAGACTGTGTCTGTAGGCTGAAACTGTTGAGCGGCCAGGATCACTCCCCCATGGTCTGCCATGGAGAAAATGTAATTCCCCTCCATCACCTGGCAAAAACAGGGCGGGAAAAATCACAAGCATGTGAAAATACTGCATATATATAGTTATACACACACACATGTTTACATAAGCACACATGGAGTAAAATACTAAAAGACAACCAACATTTCACAATAGTCAATAACATGTTTTTATTTTTGCCATCACAGAACTTAAACAAGGCTAAGACATCAACCCACTCTTTTTGCAGGTAGATGTGATCAAACCGGGAAACCAAAACCAATTTCACACTAGTCAATAACAGCTTTCTATTTTAGCCATCGCTGAACTTAAACAAGACTAAGATATCAACCCATTTTGTTGCTGTTGCAGGCAGATATATCAAACTGGGGAACCAAAACCAATTACACAATAGTCAATAACATGTTCCTATTTTTGCCACCGCAGAACTTAAACAAGACTACGACATTGACCCCTTTTCTGCTAGCAGATGCAATTAAACACCAAAATTTGTTCACATGGTGGATCTGTCACCAGCAGACATCAGCCCTGGGGTGGTTCAATGTTGCCCCAGTAAACATGCTGGATCTGATTTGCATCCGATATGGATAGGCTTGGAAGCTTTGCCCAAAAGCAGGCCAGATTATTCTCGTACACCGGCTTGCTTCCAGACCAGATCCACAGGGCAAAAACCTGACACAGTCAGCCAGAACCAAATCGCATGTGGGCTGGTTTTGCACAATATGATCCGGGATGTCTGTGGAAGAACGGAACCGAGTCTAAAAGTGGGAAACTGGTAGCAGGCAAGTTGCATCCTGCCAGAAACTGGAGCTGATGATTCATGCACACCAGCTTGCTTCCAGACCAGATGTGTTTAGCCAAACCCTGACCAGGCCACCCAGACTGGATCTGGGTCGGTTTTGCACAATATGATCCATGTCTTCTTTGGAAAACTGAATCAGATGCAGGAAGTTGGATCAGGCACATATATGATCCAGCCCAATTCTGGCTGCACGCTGGCCACAACCAAAAGGATTGTAGACTGGACCCAGCATGTTTCCTGGGTTGCTATCTGGGAACAGCTGATTGCAGTGGGGGCTGACCTGGTACCATGTGAAGCCACCGTCCCGTGACACAAACATGTCCTGCTGGTTCTTTAGACTGCTGCCCACAGTGCCGCTGGCCAGGATCAGGCCCGGCGCAGACTCTCGGCTCATGATTGGCTGAGCCTGGCTGCCAGGATACAGGCGCGTGAACTCTTGGGATAAATGAAGCGAGCAATTCCGACTCTGAAAAGGAATAAAACAAATCTGAGAATGTTCCCACAAAATAAAAAGGATTCTTTTTCAAAGGCAGAACAAAAACAAACAAAAACTGCAAAGAACAATGTAAACCCCGTCTTCTTCCATTTCCAACTAAACCGATTCACTAAATACAATCAGATCAATGCAGAATGACTGAACTATTGCAATCAATACAAGTGCATGTATGAAACTACATTTTACCACAAACCACTAATCCTTCTTAAGACATGAAATACATATTCACTTCCAGGTGTCACGATAAACCCATACCATAACCAAAACAGACAAGCTGATGTGGCTGGACATCTCCAAAACTCAAAACACTACACTACCCACAGGCACAGCAGTTTGTTTCTGGATTCAACTCCAACTTCATTTGCTCAGCTCCTCAGGTTCCTACTCCTAGGCACATCCTGATTGCCCTGCTTGGTGTACCCCCCCCCCCCCCCCCCCCCAGCCCCCAACACCTCCTATGTGAAAAACAGCGTGCAGTACAGTGCATACCATCAATGAAAATTACACTATTTGGAGGGTAAAGGAAAGAAAACACAACCGGTGAGAAGACCAGCTAGAGATCTTGCAATCGGAGATGAACCTCACCACAGCTCTAATGACATACTGAAAGGGACCACACAAAACAGGCTTGCACAGCTACACAGCACACACAAACTGATCAAGCCAGCTCTAACAGACGGGCACTTCTTCTCAAGACCGGCAGCAACCATGCGGGCTTTGGTAGGCACTTCTCTATGAACATCTGAAATAGAATCCTTTGTTTCACACTGATATAACTATCAAGGCTGACTGGGCACAAAACCCAATTATCTACCTATCTATCCAAACAGCTTCAGTAGTATACATGTCTACCTGCTATGAGTGTTATGCATTTTGTGTGATAAGCATCACCACTGTCAGGTTGAACCTTCCAGTACTTGCTGCGGTATCCAAATATGTCAACACTTGTGCTAGGTTTGGGGCATACAGCCATATATAAATGAAATATGCAGACAAACAGAGGAAGAAATCAACCTGAAACATGGTGCACAAGTTGTATCAAGCAACACACACACACACACACTCACACACACACACACACGACCAAAGAATCTATGAAAGCGCTACTGTACAGCACAGACCCTTTCATGCAGGTTGCAGGCATACACTTAATCCATAATCTGCCATGCAACATTCTTAACAGCAATCACCTTGCATCAAAGACATGTCCCAAAATAGCCAGAGCATGCATTCTTCCACTGGATGAAATAATACATATGTACATCTGAAAACATTTCTTGTGTGGGACTGCCCCTTTAAATGTAGGATTTACAAATCACAACCTGCCCACCCCCTTTCAAGGTCAAGTCCTGTGACAGGGTTTCTCATTATACGGCCCAACAAGATTTGTCGAAAAAGTGCTCAACCTGAACAAATTCAGTGTTCAGCAGCATTTGCAGCATTACTTTACACTTGGACTTCCAGCTACACGCAGTCAGAAAGGGGCTTTTCTGTTTGCTTTGCTTCTTGGTTTCTCAACAACCAGAACTCAGGCCAGCAACTACTAGGCCACAATCAAAACCAAAATAACAAAATCAACAAGCACCAGGCAACCCCCTCACTGATCATGAGATGTCAAACAATGCAAACTAATTACCAACAGCACTAAAAAAAATGAAAATAAAACTTTTCTTAAAAACTCAAGATAACTGATCTGGTAAACTAGGAGGCTTGACAGCACAAGTACAGGCAAGTGTGAATCAGACAACACGTCAAGAAAAAACAACCAAAGAGTCAAGGTGTGCATGCAAAATAGGTCACTAAAAACCAAACAGGGGAAAAGAAATTTGTGCGTTAAAAAAGGAAACAAAACACAACTGGTGAGAAGACCCACTAGAGATCTCATGACAGGTGAACCTCAACACAGCTCTAATGACATGACGTTCACTGAAATGCTGGGAATCCCCTGTGTTCACTGATTCTACACCAGCCACAGTTTAGAGTACAGTCTTTCAACTTTAAACTTGGTTAAAGACAATTAAGATTATTTATATAAAAATCTCTTCCAAAAGAGTCTTTCAGCCTATAAAGACAGTTTAGATCACACAAACGTGTTTGTGCTGGGGAAAGGGACTGAGATATAAGTGAATGATGCTTTTTTAACATCTAACAATGTATGTCTGGCCTGGGTCTAATTAGTTCGAGGTGTAAATGCCTTTTGCTTGAAAAGGAAAAAGACATCGGTCAGAATTCATTCGTATCATTACATGATACCACTTTGGTATATTTCGCTCTGATATAACCATCATTGGTTGACTGGGCGTTAAAAATCATTCACCTATCGACTGGTTGGCCGTTAAAAAATAATCACCTATCTGTTGAGTGGATGTTAAAAATCAATCACCAATTTCCATCCTCCATGCCAAACAAGAGTTCATCAGTCCCATCTCTTGGAAAGACTACATTGTAAAGTGCTAACAGCCTGTACCCGTATCTGGATTGTGTTTTTGTCTATTGCAAAATGTGTTGAGGTTACCTGTACTAAATGTCATATATGGACAGCATGCAGACAATCATCATTGCAACACAAACACTAACAGTGCTCAATTGAACAGATAAATGTTACCTGGTTCTTACTCCAATACGGCTTTAGTATTTTCTACAAAATCATGAAAGGAAGCAGAACATCAAATTGAAATATCGCATGAACTTGTGAAGGAAGAGATAAATACAGCAGAACAAATAAATTATATGTGATGTCATGAATGATGTGGTGAACATTTATTTCTTACAACTCCACACACACACATCTGGACTTCTGAACTTGTGAAGGAAGACCAGTAATAAATACAGTAGAACAAATATATGTGATGCCATGAATGATGCAGTGAATATTTCATACAACTCCCTATGATTGGGGGTGGGGAGTGAAACTGAATGGGTGTGAGGGAGAAACACACACACACACACACACACACACACACACACACACACACACACACACACACACACACAGACACACACAGACACACACACACAAGGACTGATTCACCAACTGGTTGATTTTTTGTAAACATGGATAAAGATGTTAGGCAGATACTATTACTTAATTACTATATAGTTTAACAATATGTCGTGGTGAAAACTATGCAAGCCATAGTGAAGCTGACAAAATGGCGATAAGACTGGAACTGAAAGAGCGGGGGGCACAGAGACAGTGAAATCTACAGCAAACATGTGATTCACTGCTAGGGTGAGAGCTGTAAGACAGTAAAGTGCAACCTGAAAACTAAATATTAAGCCTCTTCAGTGATTCAATGTGCAAGTCAAAGGAACAAATTCACAGCTAAAGAAACTCAAACAAACTGTGAAAACATCTGTAGTTTTTTACTCTGCAAAAACATGTGCACCAACTTTGGACAAAACATCAGGCTCACTTTGTAACTTTTCTGTGTAGCATATATATATATATATATATATATATATATATATATATATATATATTCAACCTCTGTGGTAGAATATTGTCAACAAATATACAACCAATCACACTAGTGGCAAACCAACAACATCACAATAAAATCACACATCAGCCTGAAAACCTCACATTCAGGGAGGAATTATTGTATCTCTTCCACTGGTATAAAAAAAAATGAATAGAAAAAAGTACAATGAAAGAATTTCTTGTCTCCACACAACTGACCTTGGTGCAGTTTGTGTTGGGTCGCCCATGCAGTTCTCGTGGCGAGTTGAGCAGTTCCCACTCCCCTCCCTTGTCGTAGGTGATCAGACTCCGCTGGTTCTCCACCGTGAAGGAGCCATTGGCAGCAATCAGCTGTGAAGCAATGAAGGCTCCACGCAGTCCCGCCACCTTGTGGATGTCAGCAAAGGACTCATTGTAGTAGTACCTGTGACAGAAACAGGCAGGTTCCAGTGTAACCACTCTCATCCTCTTTGTCATCATCTTCAGAATGATCATCACAATGATCATCAGCATCATCATCCGCATTATTTTTGTTATAAGCATCAGCATCATGATCATTTACCAGACTCTGACCCAAGCCATATTCTTGTTGCCCTCCTTTGGGTTGTGGGAGTAGGAGACATCAGACTCAGAAATATCAGTCTTGGTGGAAATTCACAAATATGTACTGTTACAAAAAAACTGCCCTAGAAAGTACTCAACTACAGTTTTGCACATGTCATCAACAATTCAGTACTGGCCTGAGCCAGGAACTTTGTTGGCCCACAATGGGGCTGAAGAAGGTGGCATGCTCACTATGATGATGATCGTCATCTATCCAGCCAGGCATCTTTGCCAGCTACCGTGCCTGTTCATCATTATCATCATCACTGGCCGGCACTGTCATCATCATGGTCATAATCTATCCAGTACTGACCTGAGCCAGCTATTACTGTTGGCCCCTTAGGGCTGGCATGCTAGCTCATTATCATCATCATCACTGTCATTGTTCATTATCATCACCATCATTGTTACCATCCTCATCAACATCTATGCAGTAGTGACCTGAGCCAGGTGTCTTTGTTGGCCCCCTTGGGGCTGAAGTAGACAATGCGCTCCAGTGAGAGAGAAAAGCGTTGGCCCTGTACATCAGAGATGTAGAGGTTGGTGTCGCTTGTGTTGTGCACCACGCACAGCATCACCTGGCCCTCAGAGGCGTCAGCCACATAGTAGTCCTGTAACATTTTTTTTTTATAATTGTAAAGCACAAACCTCTGACATAAAAATGTAGAGCTTGCAGCACTGTACAAAAATCAAGTTCAACACCAAGTAGTGACACAACAAGCAAAAAACAATAACAAAGATTACAAGTGATTAAAATTATTCCCTAAAAAAAAATTTAAATTGTAAAGCACAAACCTCATGCATACAAATATAGAACTTGCTGCATTGTACACAAATCAAGTTTAACACCAAGTTGTGACACCACAAGCAAAACACACCAAAGATTACAAGAGATTCAAACCACAGAAAGCCAAACAGCAAGACCTACACAATCCACACAACCACAGCTGTCAACAAAAAGTATTCACAGCACAAGTTGGTGGGGACAGAGATTTCTAGCAGTAGTAGGTCTTAAACAGATTGGTCTCACAAGCAGTTTTAAATGCAGTGGTGGACTGAATTTTACAAGGCTAATAATTCAAGACAAAAGGAGCAGCACAGGAAAAAGAGCGATGTCCAAATGTTTTGGTCTTAACATATTATTATGCAATGCATCAAATTCTTCAGTCAGAAGAGAAGCTGTTGGAGACTACACACGCAGAAGATCACAGATAAACAGGCGCTGTATCAAAGAAAAAGGTGCTCAGTGTTCATAACACCCATACCAGTGCATGCAAATCTGGGGCTGACATATTCTTTGGGCAAAGACCTATGTAAAAATATATATATCAGAGAGCTGAAAATCAAGACCATGTTGCTCACTTATGTAAAATGACATGCTCTTATACATATTTACTGAATCATAATGCTGTGTCATTTTGGTCACTATCAACATCACCACTATTATCTCTTTTAATGTTTATATTTAATTCCACTTAAAACAATACATACACACAGCAAATTAACATTGCAATATATTCAACTCAGCATGTGCATACCTGCATTAAACTCTCTCTCTCTCTTTCCCTTTCACATGCACATATGCCTGTAGTTGGTACCCTAAGGTTACACACTGTTGTCATTCAATTAGTGGGAAGTGCAAGGACCACAGTGAGAAAAAAACTTCATCACCCAGCTGTATTTTCCCATCTACGTGATGGGATCTTGTGAACCAACTCACTGAATGGTCATGCTGAAGAGGAAAGACAGCGTTGGCAAAGTCCCCTCGTTTATACGACACCCAGAACTGCAGGGTGAAGTTGCTGTTGTGGGAACCAAGCAGATGCTGAAACAGGCAAGAACCATCAGGCTGTAAGACACACACATACACATAATATATACATATATATATATATACACTCTGCTCCTTGAAAACAACAATGATTAGTTTGTTCCTGAGTAAGACTGACTCATGCTCAAAACTTTTAAAACACACAACATTTTATCTTGATTCCACTTGGTCACCACCTCAAAATGGGTACACAGTCCAACAGTCACACAGGAAACCATATTCATGGATAATTATGCCAAAGATAAGTTTTTGCCGGATCTGGAAATGCAGATTATTTCCTTTAAACACAGGCTGCAGTCATAAAAAGCACTTATATATAAGTTGTCCTGTTTTACACATATATATATATATTATAGCAATCATATAGTCTGACTCTAGTCAAATACAACACCTGAAATAGAAAATGCCACACAGACTTACAGCGACCATGTCCAGTAAGTAAACTTGAGTGTTACAATGCCGAGACTACATTTTTCATCAAAACCATGTCCAGTAAACTTGAGTGTTACAATGCTGAGAGTGAGACGACATTTTTCATCAAAACCATGTCCAAGAAAATCCATATGCTCATATGCTTTGTTGCTGTCTTTTCTGATGTTGTTGTTTTCTACAGTCAGTTATCACCAATGAACACGTGCCACAGTCAACTGTTACCTTGTTATAAGGATCATTTAAAAAAATCAGAACTTACCCAGAACATACAACTTTCATTCAACTTCTGTCTCAGTTTGTTACAATGTTAGAGGCAAAGAAACACACACAAAACAAGCTTCAACATGAAGACTTCAGCTAGACACACACACTACAGCTCAAAATGTCTGTTTTCAACAACAAAGGAAATGTACCCAAAATGGTACACTAACACTCAAGTTTCAATCCTCAGAAATATCTTTTTCCCTTCCAGTCAAGTTTATGACTGCAGAATAAAAGGGATTTCTTGAAACAATGAGCGACTACAAAAGCAGACCAGCTGGGTAAGCAGGTGTGCTGAAGTCAAGATGCACTGTACCTGTCTCTTTGTGGCAAACAGGTACTCATCCTTCAGTTCAAAATCTTCCACTCCCTCAATGACCAGCTGGTGGTCGTCCTGGATGAAGTAGCGCCGACTGCGGAGCACAACGTTGCCCCGGGCACCACGCTTCTCTTCCACAAACAGGGTGTTTTCTGCATCGTAGGGCTGCACCCCCCTGCACACACAGCAGCAAGCAGTCCCACTGCGTGACTACGTCAGAGAAAGGCACACACTGTCATAGTGCCCAGCAAGCAGTCCCACTGTGCGACTACGTCAGAGAAAGGCACACACTATCGTAGTGCCCAGCAAGCAGTCCCACTGCGTGACTCTGTCAGAGAGAGGCACACACTGACACAGCTGCAAAAGCTGAAGACAGCACAGTAAAAGAGTCAACAACAACATAGAGCAATTCAAAGAAAGCACAGTAAAGAGTCAAAAACAACACAGTGCAAGACTCAGAGACAGCACAGTAAAGAGTCAAAATCAACACGGTGCAAGACTAATTAAGGGTCAAAGACAGCACAGTAAAAGACTCAACAACAACATAGAGCAATTCAAAGAAAGCACAGTAAAGAGTCAAAAACAACACAGTGCAAGACTCAGAGACTGCAAAGTAAAGAGTCAAAAACACAGTGCAAGACTAATTAAGGGTCAAAGACAGCACAGTAAAGAGCCAAAACAACACAATGCGAGACTCAGAGACAGCACAGTAAAGAGTCCAAACAACACAGTGCAAGACTAAGAGTAAAGACATCACAGTAAAGGGTCCAAACAACACAGTAAACAAGTCAAAGACAGCACAGTAAAAGTCAAAAACAACAGTGCAAGACTAAGAGCGAAAGACAGCATAGTTCAAGGTAAAAACAACAACACAATGCAAGAGTCACAGCACAGTAAAAGTAAAAGACAATGCAGTGCAAGACTAAGTTACTAAGACTAGTAAGAGTCAAAGACAGGACTGTACAAGAGTCAAAGACAGCACTGGACAAGAGCAAAAGAAAGCACAGTACAACTACAAGAATGAAAAAGAACACAGTGTAAGAGTCAAAGAGAGGGGTATGAGAATCATAAGTAATACAAGACAAGAGCTGAAAACAAGACAGAGCAAGAGTCAAAAGAGTCAAAGAAGCATGCTAGCGCACAATGTATAAAGAAAGACAACGTACCAGAAAAAAGACTTCACTTCTTCTCTCATCAGTCGCCAAGTCAGTCCAAAGTTTTCTGACACGTACAACTGTTACATAGGTGGCAAAAGAAGAAGAAAAAAACATGATCAAATTCAAACTAAAAAACCCAGCAGCATCACCATAAAAAAAGAGACATACCTGACTGAAGAGAAAACAGAGAAAAGTGTCATCATCAATAATGTACAGCACAAAACAATCATCTCATTCATTTGAGAAAGTAATGCCAAGCGTCTTATGAACCCTTAGTCCTGGTTATTTGAATTTTGATGATACATCCCTGCTTACTTCTCACACACTTCAGAATACAGTACCACATCCACATTTTCAAAAGACTGTTCAGAACTATGTCCATCACAAATTACTCTGCACTAACTCTGTTTTGCCAGACTGAGATGAAAAAGTACAATACACTTTGGGACTGAAGCAGTTAACTACTCTGCTGCTGATGTAACTTTGTGGTGTTGGACCAAGATGGCAAAGTTATGAATATAGCACAGTAGGAACTGAAGGGGTTAAATCTGTTTTTGACCCAGTTCCACAGTATAGTGCTGGACTGCAATGGTAAAGCTCTAAATGCTGCAATTGGGAGCGAAGCTTGAGAAAGGGTTAAGTGTCAGGGACAAACTTTGCCTGCTAGCTGTACAAATAACTGCCTGGTTAAATCACACACACACACACACACACACACACAAACTGTGGGAAACAAAGGGCCAGAGAACAAGAATTAAAGCATTTACTGGAGAGTTGGGGGCTTCCTCATCAAAGGCAAGGATGTGGTTGACATTGTTGGGGTTGATGGACACTGTCTTGGGTGTGAAAGGAAGTCTGCACTGCCGTGTGAAAGTTTGGGCATAGTCCTTTGTGGTGAACACACACTTCATGCCCAGGTCTGTGAACACATACTGCACAAAAACAAAAAAGCAAAATAAATATATATGGATGAATAATTTATTCCATACTGAAACTGAAAGGGTCTTTTACAGCATTGCAAATACACACTAAATATACATACAAACACATCTGAATATGCATACCTACCCCACCCTCAACATACCAGTATCAGGACTTGAGATATCATAAAAAGTGACAGTTTACTGTTCTTATAAAAGGAGATGACAATCTTGGATTGTGTTAGTTTGTAAGTTGTATGTATTGTATACCATTGTACAGGTAAACTGCACTTACAGATGCATGTGCCATGTGCAGCTAGCATACAGCTGAAACCTGCCTAACATTATTAACAACCAACCCGGTCCAGTAGCCAACCCATAAGCCTTTTTTGACCCAGTCCCAAAATGTCTATTTTACGTTTACATGTGTAAAAACAGCCAATTGTAGTACAGGCACCCATACTGTGTTAACTGTGTGTACTTTGAACTCAGTGCTCTGACCACTGAGGAGCCTTTCTCTCTACATGATAATGACTGGTGAGCTGGCGCTCACATGTTCAGTAAGTCAGTTGCCCAGTTTAGCACTGTGGTTATTAAGTATGTGACTACTGTTCCTCTGTCAGAGTTTACTGGTTTCACATGACAAACACACATCATGCAGAATACAGAATCTTTATTGTTTATGAACACAGAAAATGGCCTTCAGCTCCACCATGTGTAGCAGCGCACAGACAAGGAAGTAGCATGCAAAGTGTAGTGGCAGGGCTGATCCCACACAGTGACACCCACTCTGGTGACATGTGTAGTGGTGCACAGAAGAGTATGCAAAGTGTGGTGGTAGGGCTGACCTGTACCCCACACAGTGACACCCACTCTGGCGACATGTATAGTTGTGCACAGAAGAGTATGCAAAGTGTGGTGGTGCACAGACCAGTATGCAAAGTGTGGTGGTGCACAGACCAGTATGCAAAGTGTGATGGCAGGGCTGACCCCACACAGTGACACCCACTCTGGCGACATGTGTAGTGGTGGTGCACAGACCAGTGTGCAAAGTGTGGTGGTAGGGCTGACCCATACCCCACACAGTGACACCCACTCTGGCGACATGTGTAGTGGTGGTGCACAGTGTGCAAAGTGTGGTGGTAGGGCTGACCCATACCCCACACAGTAACACCCACTCTGGCGACATGTGTAGTGGTGGTGCACAGTGTGCAAAGTGTGGTGGTAGGGCTGACCCATACCCCACACAGTAACACCCACTCTGGCGACATGTGTAGTGGTGGTGCACAGTGTGCAAAGTGTGGTGGTAGGGCTGACCCATACCCCACACAGTAACACCCACTCTGGCGACATGTGTAGTGGTGGTGCACAGTGTGCAAAGTGTGGTGGTAGGGCTGACCCATACCCCACACAGTAACACCCACTCTGGCGACATGTGTAGTGGTGCACAGACCAGTATGCAAAGTGTGATGGCAGGGCTGACCCCACACAGTGATACCCACTCTGGCCACTAACCCAGTATGCAGCCACCTTTTGCCAGTCCCACAGCTTACTGCTACTGTATGTTCATCAGGACCTATGTGAACAGTGTGTTGGCATGTGACTGTTTTAATTCATAGTGGCTATTCTCACTTAAATGTCAGCCTTCTCTATTGTTAAGGTTACACTTCTAGTTACACTTCCAAAAGTGAAACTAACATACTTCATGCATTGCTCAACAGAAGGGAACTCACCTGAGAGTGAGATGGACCCCTTTAAGTTTAATATACACAATTCTGTTCCAAGCAATGCCTAAATAACCCTCTGCAGTATTCTCTCCTTGTAATATTGTGGTTCTTTTCAGACACATTTCATTTTCAATGTGGAAGAAAGACATGATCTTGGTCCCAGCCACTTGAAGGAGGTTCCACTGTACCTGTATACATGTATACACGTGTACAAAGAACTGATTAGTCAGCCCTGAGAAAAGGCATCTCTACCTGCCCTAAATAACTGGGTGGTGCAATAAGATTAGAGGTAATGGAATGTCATGTCTATACATATAACCCCCCTCCCTCCCCCAATGGTTCAGACTTCACACTGCCTGTGATACAACATAACCTCAGCAATGGTGCAAGGCACTGACAGCTGTCATCAATTCTAATTGCCCATAAGTCTGAGTCAGTGTGGCTGCACCTGTCATTAAAGAGTACTCAAGTTACACTGACATTACACAACACAGACAGGGGGGAAGGGATAAAACAGAACTGAGGTGGGAGCTGATTCAAGCCTGAGAAAGTTTGACACAAAGACCAATAGCTTAACGAAGACAGACAGAAACAGATCTTAGACAAAACAAAAACCACACAAACAGTAAGGAACACACACAAAATTAAAGTCTAAATACATCATTAAACATCCTACTAGTTGGGGGGGGGGGGGGGGGGGGAGGGACCTGAAGCTTCTGCTTGAGCAATAGCCTCTGTTGACTTGTAGACCCAGGAACCAATCTCACTTGCTAGCTCAACAGTATCACAAAAGCAATCTATAACTTTGTACAGCTGTCACCACTTGAAATGCAAGTGTTCAAAATAAAACTCTTGAATAAACCAGCACTGCAAAAAGTGTCTTCTTTGAAATCAGATGTCCTTTCTTTGAAAGGAGGCCAGTATTTTGTGCTCTCTACCAATTCAGTCATCCATTGGTATACATGTAGCTGACAGGACATTAGATTTAGAATCCAATTTCAGATCTACACATCTACTTGATTTAGAGCCTTTCCTTCACCCTATGTATAGTAATTTTCAACTTCCTGTTACATCTGCAGAAAACACATTCCTAATGACACAAGGTGCTGAAAGAAAATATGACCCTGAATTACACTAGGAACATAAAAACTGATTGCTCCTTTTTTCCCTTCTAGTTGTCCCACAGGGCAGTGCACTGTGTCTACAGCCAGAGCACACCCTGTGTGATTCACTTCCTGCTTGATATATTTTCAAATTATACAGTACATGGCCAGCATCAAGTTCAACAGTGACTGGATCTTAAACAAAATGGAGAAGAAAAAAAGAGAAAAAAAACTAACAAATGGTGACCGCCACTGTGCCAGTGTTCAGAAAGGTTGGGGGGGGGGGGGGAAACAGGGTTAAACAATGCCCTTCAAAGGAGCTAGCTTGTTACTGATGTGGCACAGCAGTGTTCTGTTTGTGTTGTTCTCATCATTATTGACATTACCAATCCTGCTCATGACTGCCCAAGTGACAGAAATCATAATCAATAATCATGTGGCAATAAATACCCCCCCCCCCCCCCCCATTAATCATCTAATGGTCATGCTTGGTTTATTTCCCTTTGCTGATTTAAAAATAAATAAAGAGGACCTATGTTTTGAGTAAGAAATTAGTCAGGCAAGTTAGCCTGTGTGTCCCCATACCTATGTATCATTATACTGATGTGTCCCAATACCTGGGTGTCATTGTACTGTACTGGTGTGTCCCTATGTCTATGTGTCATCATACCAATGTGTCACTATACCTATGTGTCAATGTACGGATGTGTCCCCATACCTATGTGTCATCATGCCAATGTGTCACCATGCCTATGTGTCAATGTACAGATATGTCCCCATACCTATGTGTCATCATACCTATGTGTCAATGTACAGATGTGTCCCCATATCTATGTGTCACTGTACAGATGTGTCCCCATACCTATGTGTCATCATACTGATGTGTCACCATACCTATGTGTCCCAACACCTACAACCTACACTGACGTGTCCCCATACAGATCTGTCCCAGCACTGATGTGTCCCTGTACCAATGTGATATTTTGAGAGAGAGAGAGAGAGGGGGGGGGGGGGGGGGGAGAGAGAAGAAAGATCAGCAAACTGAGGTCTGTATGTTGTGTCAAGTACACAAATTTAAAATCATACAGCACAAACATGTGGGGGACCTACTATACCACGTCCCCATATGAATGCGTCTCTGACAAAGGCTGACTTGTCCCCACACCCTTGTGTTCCTGTACCGAAGTGTACAGGGAGTACCTATGTGCCCCCATACCTATGTGTTCCTGTACCGATATGTCCCTGTACACATCAGTACAGGAACGCACAGGTATGGGGACACATTGGTCTTTCTGTCAGGGACATGATACAGGTCATATGGGGACATGATTAAGTCAGATGCCAATTAGTCATGCTGCTTCTATGTTGAGTAAACAGATAAGTAATGTAAACAATTTCATTTGATACACATTTGATACACATGGACAGGGCTGCAGAAACATGATCACCCAGTCACCTGATGTGGAAAAACAAGCTGCACCCCCCCCCCCCCCCCCCCCCCCATCAGGAGAGTCACAATTTTGCCCCCTGAATTTATCATACTTCCTCATTGTTACAATGTTAGGGAAACAAAATAAGGGCAATCATCTGCAATGCAACACCATACCATTTTTAACTCTGCTAAAACTGCAAAAATGAGACCAAGTGCAAAATGGGAAAATATTTTTATGCAAAATTTTGGAGGGGAATCTCAGGGTAGTTTGTAATATAATATTATATATATATATATATATATATATATATATATATATATATATATATATATATATATAATACTAATAATTCCTTCAGGCCAGTGGATTCTGAGAGAAAACATTCAAACTCTTGCAGACCTGTACACCCCACATTAAACCACAGTAGATCTACAACAGGATGCTGTTCATGGGATCACCTCTTAGTCAAATGATTCAATGTGACCTCCATCAGCAGGCCATCTATTCCCACCTGTCCACAAATTTCAGTTTAGCTCCTTTAAATCAGCATTATAATGAAATAATTCGCATGTATTTGGGTGCACATGCTTTCAGCAACAGAAAAGACGATGAGATAATATGGCTCAAGAACCAGTTGAAGTTGAACTGTGAACGTCTGTTTCCCAAAACATACTAACACCCAGTAATCCATGAAGGTCCTATCAAGACAAAACACAGGTCATTAAATCTAAAGTAAAATTCTAACTCACTTGTAGACATTTTGTGCTTCAAGATGAGTGGGGGGAAAAAAGAAAGAAAAAAAAAAGATGAATGAACAGCAAAGGCAGAAAGGAAAATGGTAGAATTCCTGACAGTTTGTGAAAAATACATGTATGGCTATATTCTGACTAGTGTCATGGTGACCTACTCCAGGCTTCACACAGGAAAACTTTGCAACTGAGGCACCCCATCGCATATGACTGAGGCACCCCATCGCAAATTTGAACACGTCCATGAATTCATATAAAAAGGTGGGAAGCACAGTACCCCTCTTTTTCCAGGTGAGATCATACTACTAATAATAATAGCAGTCATTTCATGATTTCTATAGTACCATATCTCATCAACAAGGGTCAGCACACCGCACTTTACAAGATCAACCAAAATGTATATGAGCCTGTGCCAAAAGGTGCTCGGCGAGGACCATCCATTTTTTGGTCGTAAATGCTTCTTCAGGTTTAAGTTTTCTCTGAACAAACCTAACTTTATCTGAAAGAGTATGCATCAAAGAGATAATAAAGATAAACTTGACTCCCAAAGTCAGTTTTGAGTTAGTAAAATATGAAAATTTACCAAGTCTGGGCCGAAAATCGGCAAAGGAAGGGTGGACATTTCGGGTGCACCGCTTCAGTTGTCATTTTGTTTGCATCTTTCTTCTTTAGGCAATTTTCCCTTTGCTGCCTGACAGGACATAGTCAAAGCTTTTTAATGCTTGAGAAAACGGCTCATAACTACTTGTAAAATCTGAATAATTGAAATAAACATATGTTTATTTCGATCGAAACGCATTGGGTCCGGTTCCGATGCTGACAAAAACGTTCGTCTGCTACTATTCACTGCGGACTTGTGGGTGGTGAAACAAAGAAGCTGTTGCTAAAAAATCAGTGTTTAGCCAAAAGCAGTGATAATAAAAGCGTTGGATTCCGTTCGTAATAAAAAAAAAATCAAGTTTAAAATTTCAAGTTTTTATTTTGTCAGTCCATTACGATCGAAGAATTGCCGATTCTGGGGATAAACGTCGATTTTGTGACCGCGGTCTTTTTGCACAAAGCGCGGCCATGTTTACCCACAGTGCTTTCTCTTCAAACAGGTGCCAACAAGGAACGGTGAGTGAATTTTCAATTTGGGTCATGTACCTTTTTACAGTTTTGATCGAAATGTGATGTTGCGTCCGACAGATTAAACAGTTACTTTTCATTGATACAACGTTATTTTTGCATTTTCATTCGTAATTGTAATTGAAATGACCATTATTAAACAGGTTTCAGTCGGCAGTGTGCAAATTCAAAGTGATGTCTTCGTTCAATAGCCAGCTGTTTCTTGGTCAGTGTTTCGATCGCGAGTGACCGAATTTTGCACAGTAATGTCCAAGTTTCAATCAATGAACTAGTTTTTTCTTAGTGTTTCGACTGAAAGAGAAAAACTTATACGTTCAAGTGTTTACTTCATAATGGCGAAAATACCCGTGTTTACGATGGCACACGTTTCGGAGTTGATTTGCCGCTGTCGGACAGCGTTTTTTTCATTTGTTCAGTCGATCGGAACAAAATGATGCCATGACACAAATTCTTACTCCTCAGTACACTTCTGCAACTCTACAAGTTTATTATTGCCATCTGTGATGTGAACTAAGAGTTTAATTTAAAAAAAGGCATAGCCGTAAATTATCTATTTATACCAACTTATACAAATTGAAACAAACACACAACAACAACAAAAAGAAGAAGAAAGAAAAAGAAAAGAAGCATTACCATGCACATTAACATTGTGATTAGGGAGATGGTTTTTTAAATTATTTTATCTTCCCAGGCCTTCCCATTTCCCTGGGATGAATAAAGCATATTGTTATTGTTGTTTTGATTCTATTTCTAACAGGACAGATGCATTCTAAAGTGTGTGCTGAAACTAGTGAAAGCCAGAATAAAATTTCTTAACTGATGTAGTTTTATATGTGCATTGCAGTACAAATACAATACAGTGCAGAATTATTGTGACAATTCACTATAAATATGCAACATGAAGACAAAAAATTCATACAACACAAAATACAATACACTGTGGCACAAAAGTAGGGTGGGGGTGGAAGTTAGTAGGGATGAAAAGACCAAATGAACAGAAATTTAAAAAAGGAGGGGGTAACCTGGTATTTGTGTTATTATGTTTCAACTACATATATATATATATATATATATATATATATATATGACTTAGTGCCAAAAGGTGCGCAAGAAAAGAGGACAGAGGTACTAGAAAATAAAGTTGACAGGATGTGAGGGAGTAATGCATTTTTGAATGAACACATGTGAAGTCATCCACCAATGAAGGGAGAAGGCAGTGCTGCTCTTCGTTCCTGAGAAATTTGACTTTCAGTGTGATTTGTGACAAGATGTTGAACATTACACATTACAACAAGCCCACATCATTGTGCTGCTAATCATGCAGTAAACTGTGAAAACCCAACTGATCTTACTAAGATAACGCGCCCCAGGCGAAAGTTCGCACCATTTGTTTTAGTACTAGTCTTTGAGTGTGTCTTGCTTCTCTTATAGAGCGTTGTATTGTAATTCTTATACTTGTACCATTTTAACCGTGGGAGCGTGTTCTTTATTCTGATGTAAGTTTTATTGACAGTTATATTTTGTACATTGTGTTAGTTGTGATTTAGCTGTATGAATCTGCTTAGAGACAGGTGCAAGCCACGCTTCCCACTCTTGTTGTAAATTAAATAAGTCATGTGTGTACATTTTGTTTATATGGTTTAAAAGGTTGTAACTGTAGCTTTATTTGATTGTATTTCATGTTTTAATTAGTTTAGTTATTGTTGAGGAAACTGTATTTGTGCGGGCCAAGGAAACACAATTGTCAGCCATTTTGTGGTCCAGAGGGCTGATTTCATTGTAGAGATAGCGTGTGTTCCTTGTGGCCCACGCAGTTCTCTTATCTATGCATGTGCGTGAGGATTTTGGGTGTGCTGAGAAAGTTGTCTGCTGCTGTAGAATAAAAACCTGATTGCTGCCATCCGCCTGCTGTGGTCTCCATTTTGACCGACTCCGCTGCCTGGGTCACTGTCCTTCTACGCGGCTCTTCCACTCCATTACATATATATAGTCATAATATTCTACATTCTTCACCCACCACGCCCACACACATGGGCACACAGAAGGAATGTAATCAGTGGGGGGGGCAAGTAAGAAGACAGAATTTGAAATCACTTGCTGTGATATTATTCAACTGTTTCAGTGTTTGTAGAGGCAAGTTTTTAACACAGTTTTGAAGAAATGGGAGGATTGAATGTGAGAGATGTCAGATGGGAACAAATTCCAGAAAAGAAAAAAAAACTTACAGAGGAATGTACTCACCTATACGACAACACACAAGGAACAATTAGACCCAGGCGCTTTTGACTTTAACTGCTTGTCTATCTTCGTCTTTATTTCCTTCTTCTTTTATTATTTTCTATCTTCTTACACCTGACAAAGACTCCGTTGAAAGTGCTTGTGTTTAATCGTTCCTTGTGTGTCGTTGTATAGATGAGTACATTCCTCTAGAGCTGATCTATTTTGTCAACCTCACCAGCAGCTGTTCACTCATTCTTTGCAAACTTATAAATTAAACATTATTGTAAAATTTGCACACAAAAATAAGAAACAAAAACAAAACAAGATCCAAACACAAAAAGGGGTTAAAAAAAGAAGAAGCCATTTTAAGTATTAATTAGGATAAAACACAACATGCAAATTTTCAGGGTAATCCCCTTTTTCAAGCTATGAAACAACACTTAATTGTCTTAAACAACAATTAAATAGTCAAAAATGCGACGCAGAATTGGGACACTTAACTGCTTTTGGTTGAGTATGTTGTTTCAGTGTCCAGTTCTTGGAAGAAAGGGGATCATCCCAAACATTTGCAAGTTGTGTTTTGTGCTAATAAATAACATTTTTTAAATCTTCAAATTCGTGTGTTTGGATCTTGTAAAATTTGCATATGTGACAACAAAGTAACAAGGGTTAGCCAACTCACATGACTGTTGACCACATCTGAGTTGTAGTACTTGTCAATGGTGGCCGTAGGGTGCATGGACCCCCTGATCCTGTCTGTGACATCTGTGAATGTTTGACCATAGTCGTTGGACAGGTACACTTTGCTGCTGTGCTCTGTGGCATGGTTGCTGGACTTGGCCAGGGCAATGATCACACTGCTCTCCTCCCCAGCCCAGTGCACGATCAGCATGCTGTGGCTGTCATTCAGTGGTGCCTGAAAAACACAGCACAGGCAAGTCACGTCAATGCTGTGGCTGTCATTCAGCGGTGCCTGAAAAACACAGCACAGGCAAGTCACGTCAATGCTGTGGCTGTCATTCAGCGGTGCATGAAAAACACAGCACAGGCAAGTCATGTCAATGCTGTGGCTGTCATTCTGATTCACTGTTCAGGGGTGCCTGAAAAACACAGCACAGGCAAGTCATGTCAATGCTCTGGCTGTCATTCAGTGGTGCCTGAAAACCACAGCAGAGGCAAGTCATGTCAATGCTGTGGCTGTCATTCAGCAGTGCCTAAAAAACACAGCACACTGCACAGACAAGTCATGTCAATGCTGTGGTTGTCATTCAATGGTGCCTGAAAAACACAGCACAGGCAAGTCATGTCAATGCTGTGGTTGTCATTCACTATTCAATGGTTCCTGAAAAACACAGCACATGGAGCAGCTGGAGAAATATTATTTTTTGAAAGTGAAAAGCGCCACGAAATTCGACCCCTGAAAACGGACATGCTCACGGTGAGTGTTTCATGCTTTATTCCGACTGAAATAAAAACATTACCCCATTCCTGATTTGCCAGAAAGAATCGCTTTACCAGTGCAATAAAATCGTTATCACTAATTTTTTGTTTTTGGGTTAAGGCTCCAAAATATCCCTGGTCTTTTTTTTGGGGCAGACCAACCCCTAAAGTGAAGAACGGCTTTCTTTTTGGAAACTTTACCCCGTCCTGTGGTACGTCACTGTCAGGCCCAATGATTTTATGAAATGTCTGGTATTTTTTTAAAATTTTTTTGCCATTTCAAAAAATTGTTCAATAAATACCCCCCCACAAATATTAAATTAAACAAAAAAAGGGAAAAAAATTAATTTTTTGGCTTTTGCCTTTTCCGGTCAGCCATGTTATACATCTGGGTCATTTGTTTTAGCCATGGCCCAGGGAAAGAGACTTCTGATATGCGAAAGCTGTTTTTGCAATATATTTGAAGACCGTAACGTTAAAATTTTTTAAACTTCATCAAGATTTAGCCAAATTTTCCCCTTTAACAATGATATTTATACGGTATATCCGAATCTTTTAAAAGTATCAAAAGGGAGTGAGTGATTTTTTTTGGCTGTCGATCTAAATTTTGTTCAATTTTTCGAAATTTTTTCCCTTTTTTTACACAGATGCGGTTAAAAATCGAAGTGCGCGCAGTTTGGTTAAAAAAGAAATTTTCTGTTTGTCTCTTTACATTTTTTGCTTCCCTTTAACGCAGTTGTTTTTTTTACAAACTACATTTCAAACAAATCATCAATATGGTAAAAAATTAATTTACCAGGTTAAAGTCGCTTTTAAATTTTTAAAAAGATTACACACAGCTGGGAAATAAAAACATTGACATAATTAAGTGAACCCTGCCTGCCTTCCAGAGTTCTAAAAATGAAAGGTGCCGATCTATAGATTATTTTTTGGGCTGTGATTTCTTTTAGTAATTTTTATTACGTTTTTTTCTTTTATTATTATTATTTCTTTCACTTTAAATTTAAACTGTTCAACTATTTTTGTCCTAGGCAAAACCCATGACCAAGAAACGCATGGATGAAGGTTGCGTGTGTTTTTCCCTGTGACCCCCAAAAGCAGCAAAAGTTCACTCACTTTATTGCCCCATTTTTTTACAAAACACTTCCTTTTGTTTAATAATATTATTTTTTTTTTATGAAAAAAAGTTTTTGTGTTTTTACTTTATGAAAACCCCAAAAAAAAATTTGTAAAAAAGAAATAGTTATTTTCCTTATACTTACAGAAAAAAAAAGTTTGATTTATATTTTCATCAAGAAAAACACATTGTAATTTTGTTGAAAATAATCGACAATTTTTTACCATTTGCTGTTTATGTCAAGAAACTTAAATTTGAGAAAAAATATCAAATTTTTTGAATATGTTTTTATGTTTAAAAATGTGTTCTTTTTATTCATTTTAAAAAAGTTCAAAACTGGCTGTATGTTGAACATTATTTTGCAAAAAAACAGCTAGCTGCTGTTCTGTTGACCAGAAAAACAAAATTATTTTTGGGAATCTATGTGGTCACATCTTGTAAGATCATTGGGTTTTTTTACAGTTTAAATGCAATTTGCACACAGTATGTGGGGTTGTTAATGTGTAATTTCAAAATTTTGTCACAAAACAATGAAAATCAAAAATTTTTAGGAAGAAGACGACTGCCTTTTCCCTTCACGGTGGTTTCACATGTGTTCATTCAAAAATGCATTTCTCACTCACTCCTGTCAAATTTATTTTTTGACCCCCCTTTTTTCCCCCTTTTTTCACTAAATCAAAAAGAATTATACTAAGTTTACTACAGTACTAATACTAGAGCTCTAAAAGCACATACCCTGATCCTTTCCTGTCTAGAAAACACACACACACAAACACACTGTCTGTCTGTCTCTGTCTCTCTGTGTGTGCTGCATTTTGTGTGTGTGCTGTGTGCGTGTGTTGTGTGTGTGTATGTCACTGTGTGTGTGCGTGTATGTGAGTGTGTGCATGCGTGTGTGTATTTTATATCCTTTATGGTTAGTTGGTTTGCTTATTTTGAAAACTAGTCAAACAAAACAACCAGTATCTGATCAACTCCTGTTGTTGTTGTTTTGCTAGGTAAATAACTGCCAAACTGGTTAATCAACTGAACAGTAAAAATAATGAATGTGCCTGTAATGAAGCGTGGCTGTGCAAGTGCTGAAATCAGGCTACACTATTCACTAAGCTAAAGTACAATAGTGTTGAGCCACACATTAACATATATTCAAACATAAACCAACACTCTGCTAATGAGCCAAGTGGCCCAAATACAGTGCACAGCTGGTACTATTTAATAATTCCCTTTGCTTAAATTACTAAATACTTACTAGTAGATTACTACTAGTCTAGCCAACAGTGAGAAGACACTTTACCAGGCATTTTCCCATACAAGTGCCATTATTTACTGATTTAGTGATATTAAATACTGGTCTCACATCAGCAGGATTGTAAAATAATTATGATAACATTAACAGAAAATGCACGATTATCGGAAATGTTGGGGTGTTAACTGTTATTATTTTTTACTACAAATAAGTATCATTCGTATAGATCTCTGTCAATGTTATCATTCATCAAAATCAATGACAAGCAGCGGGTTAGTGACTAAGCATAGAGATGAAGACAGTCTGACTCTGAGTCGCAGAGGAAACAAATCACTGATCAATACACTTGTAACGGCAAGTGGTAGTATGTAGAGGATGTTTGCGAAATGCACAGCAGAAATGTAGAGAGCTATTAATTATTATGAAATGCACAGCAGAATTGTAGAGAACTATTACTTATAATGTAGTCAGACCAAACAGATCCAGTTTTGGCAGACACTGTTTGCATGCTGCCAAAGTGAAAGCCCCAAAACGAAGCGTTATTATAATTAATTTTTTTTAAAAAAGTTGGGGGGGGGGGGGGGGGGGGGGGGGGGGGTTGAACAGTACTGAAACTAAAACTAAACTATCAAGACTTTACTATGACTTAATTCTGGTTGAGATCTCAGTTGTGTGTTGTTGGATGCTTTTTTTAAGTTGTTTGTTTTCCTTGGCTAGTAAAGTCCTGGCTGAATCAGTGAGTTAGCTAGTTGATGCTTTGAGCCCAGTCAACCACATACGGTTATATAATGATCCTGTTGCTGTGAAAAAGACAGTTTATTAATAATTACTGAACAGGTGTGTCTCGAGTGTGGCCTTGAAAGAAGAGGAAGAATCAGAAAGATAGTGGTCGTGACGACAAACCCTGTCCCAAGCAACACTGTATATGTGCCAGAGCATTTTGTACACACGTACATGTGTACCCTTAACATTGTTTACTCTTTCTGAATCCGAGTGCGTTAGCGTCACGCGCTACTCAACAAGTGACCTACTCTCAAATTTGTGTCAACTCCCGGTCACACACCACTACCTTTGCTTAGTCTTAAGGACAGCAAAAACCGACAATATCAGTAACAGTGCAAATGTTAAGCAGCTTCACTTACCATTGTCCTGGCAATACCTCTAACGTCACTTGTATCGCGACGAAAACGTCGCAGAAATCCGTCCACTTCGTCAACAGGATCTTCGCCAAACTCTTTCATAAGATCTCCTGCATGCAACACAACAAAATTTTCGCCCCATTTTGCCGCTTCTGCAAGTGGGGGCATATGCAGTGTCTTTGCGACAGCGCCAAACCTTCTATATTTCCCATGTATACAGCTGCACATCTCAAACAAGATCACGAGTAAGAGCGCAGTCCTGCCACTCCGCGCCATGTTTGTTGTGCTTCTAACTTTTTCCGTGTCTCGTTGCGCAATGACGTAAAGAAGTGCAGTCATGCGAGACGTGTTCAACAGAACCGTATGTAAAATATTGTTTATAAACACATGAATAAACTAAATAATTTTCTTTCAGGCTAGACTAGATCACTTTTTTTCCCTTCTTTTTATTCTTTTTCTCCCTTGGCGGTGTGATTTTTTTGGTGATTTTTTTCTTAGCTGAAAAAATCGATCTTTCATCTAAAAACAAAAACAGTCTATAATTTAAAACGTATTATAATTTTCTGATAGCAAAAAGCTCAAATTAGTGAAGATTCTGGTACAACTCAGCACGAAGTCTTATATAATAGATATATAGGTATATCAACCATTTCCCTCCTGCATTATGCATGATATTTGGAAGTTTTCTGCGTTTAGTTTTAAAAATTAGTACTTCCTGTTTTACCGGAAGCGCCATCAGCGGGCTGCTTCACGCTGTCTCGTTTTTTTCTGTAAAAACTAGGTTCTTTCAGATTGTGTCAAGCAAAAGAATCAAAATGACTTTTTTCCACTTTGGAAATTGCGTAGCTTTGGCATACATTCCATATGTCATTGTCTACAAATGTTCGGGGCTGTAAGTATTCTTTTTAATTCATTGCAACGGGTAAACCGTCCGTATTTGCTTCTACTTCTGGTAGTAGTACAGTAGTACTTGTAGTTCTACTGTTCTAGTTCTACCTAAATATTTAGCTATCACTAACACTGTAACTAGTGTAAGTAACAGTAACACTAACACTGGGCCGGGTTCACATAGTGCCAGAGCGTTAGTAGCCAAAGATTGAAGAAATACTTGTGTGAGCGCCTGTGTGTATCACTTTAGAAATACTTTAATGTTACTAATAGTAATACTATGACGTTTTAATTTTCCCCATGCTGTGCCGGAACGAAATAATCTCTTGGAGTTGAATTACTTGATTATCCAGTGCTCCTGATATAAATTGAAAATGATGGTCCAATGACCCCTTGTAAAAAACTCAAGGGGTAAAACAGCCAAATTTGGGGGGGTCAAAACTGAAAAATTATTATATTTTTATAGCCGTGCCAAAAAGGGGCTCGCGAGGACCATCCATTTTTTTGTAAATCTTTTCAGGTTTAAGTTTTCTCTGAAAAACCTCTTTTTCGAAAAATATACAAAGAATATAAAGAAAAACGACCCCAAATCGGGTTTTGTAAATTGAAAATTTACACCAAATCTGTGCCGAAAACGCAAAGGGGGGGGCATTCGGGGCACGGTAGCTTTTGTTTGCCTTCTTTTTGGGCATTTTCCCTTTTTTGCCAGACAACATTCAAAGTTTAATGCTGAAAAACGCTCAAAATTTTGTAAAACTAAAAATTTAAAAAAACATATGTTTTTTTCGACGAAAAGCTTTGGGGCCGGTTCCCTGTGAGAAAACGTTCGCTGCACATTCACGCGGTGTGGTGGTGAAAAAAAGGAGCGGGGCTAAAACAGTGTTTTTTGTCAAACGGATAATAAAAAAATTTGGGTTCCATCGCTAAAAAGAACAATTAAATTTCAAGTTTTTTTTTGTAGTCCTTAAAAAAATTGCCATTCTGGGGGTAAACGTCGATTTTGGACCGGGCTTTTTGCCAAAGCGCGGCCCTGTTTACTCACTTTTTTGCGCCTACTTTCCTTCAAACTGGTGCAACAAGGAACGTGAGTGAATTTTGATTTGGGGCATGTACCTTTTTACGTTTTGATCAAAAATTTTGTTGCGTCCGACAGATTAAATATTACTTTTCATTTATAAACCTTATTTTTGCTTTTCATTCGTAATTGTAAGCGAAGTGACTATTATTAAACAGGTTTCGGTCGGCAGTGTGCAAATTCAAAGTGATGTCTTCGTTCGATAGCCAGCTGTTTCTCTTAGGTCAGTGTTTTGATCGCGAGAGACCAAATTTTGCACAGTAATGTCCAAGTTTCGATCAACGAACTAGTTTTTTCTTAGTGTTTCGATTGAAACTGAAAGAGAAAAACTTATACGTTCAAGTGTTTACTTCGTAATGGCGAAAATACCCGTGTTTACGATGGCAAACATTTCGCAGTTGATTTGCCTGTTGTCGGACAGCGTTTTTTTTTCATTTGTTCAGTCGATCAGAACAGCATGATGCCATGACACAAATTCTTACTCCTCAATACACTTCTGCAACTCTACAGGTTTATTATTGCTGTCTGTGATGTGAACTAAGAGTTTAAAAAAAGGCATAGCCGTAAATTATCTAATTATACAAATTGTACAAACATTCAGCAACAACATCAACAATAACAAAAAAGAAAAGAAAAAAGAAAAGAAGCATTACCATGACATTAACAATAACATTGTGATTAGGGAGATTATTTTTTTTATCTTCCCAGGCCTTCCCATTTCCCTGGGATGAATAAAGTATATTGTTAATTGTTGTTTGATTCTATTTCTAGCAGGACAGATGCGCATTCTAAAGTGTGTGCTGAAACTAATGAAAGCCAGAATAGAATTTCTTAACAGATGTTTTTATATGTGCATTGCCAGTACAAATCAATACAGTGGCCGCATATAAAGTAGCATTATTGTGACAATTCACTATAAATATGCAACATGAAAACAAAAAATTCATACAACACAAAATACAATACACTGTGGCACAATGTAGGGTGGGGGTGGAAGTTATTAGGGATGAAAAGACCAAATGAACAGAAATTTAAAAAAGGAGGGGGTAACCTGGTATTTGTGTTATTATGTTTCAACTACGCTAATATTTTGGATCCATGCTAATCTAATATTATATATATATATATATAATATATATATATATATAATTGTTAGTATATTACCTAATGTCTGATATAGATACGTATATATATATATAGTCCGGGTGGCCGCAAACACACACACGTGCCGGCATACGGACACACACAATATCTTATATGCATGTAGGTCTCCAGAGTTGCATACCTATAAATAAGGAGACATATCCTCAAAAACAGTTGTTATATTGCCTTATTTTGTACACATGCATGTTTCTTTTCAGGCTAAAGAGGTCGATGCTCCAGCAGGGATAACATTAGTGGAGCATGAAGCCAGATTCATCCTGGGAAGCACTGCAGTACTTAGGAACAGCAGAGAAATATAGATATGTCTCAATGCTGAAGTGCCAACTCACTGAAAGTGAAAACAAATCTTTTAAATTTATTAGGATGGGAAGAATTAGTGTTAGCATGGGAAATTCTCTATGCTTTGTCATCAGTTTCCAGATTTTGCATTACTGTTTCTGGTTACTTACAATGTGTTACAGTTGTTATTCCAGGTAGTGAGACTTGAATGCCAAATCAAGTGTCTTTCGTATTTGATTTTACCCTGCTGTTAACATGGGTAATAGGGTGAATGTAACATTTGTAATTTCACTGGTTTTCGTTTTGTCATGGAAAGAATATATTAATAATGATAACTTGGCTGTACTTTTTCTAAGTCACATACTGACTGTCCAGTGTTAAATATTCCATTGTGTCCTCTGATATGTGAGGCATCCGACAGTGCATTACTTTATGTAATGGAGTGGAGTGGAGCGTAGAAGGAAAGTAACCCAGGCAGCGGAGTCGGTCAAAAATGGAGACCACAGCAGGCGAACGGTAGCAATCAGGCTTTTATTCTACAGCAGCAGACAACTTTCTCAGCACACCCCAAAATCCTCACGCGCACGCATAGAAGAGAACGGCGCGGGCCGCAAGGAACACACGCTATCGCCGGCTACAATGAAATCGGCCCTTGGACCACAAAATGGCTGACAATTGTGTTTCCTTGGCCCGCACAAATACAGTTTCCTCAACAATATCTAAACTAATTAAAACATGAAAAACATCAAATGAAAGCTACAATTACAACCTTTTAAAACATATAAACAAAATGTACACACATGACTTATTTTATTTACAACAAGAGTGGGAAGCGTGGCTTGCACCTATCTATAAGCAGATTCGTACAACTAAATCACAACTAACACAATGTACAAAAATAAACTGTCAATAAAACTTACATCAGAATAAAGTGCACGCTCCCAAGGGGTTAAATGGTACATAACAATTACAATACAACGCTCTGTAAAGAGAAGCAAGACACACTCAAGACTAGCACTAAAACAAATCGGTGCGACCTTTCGCCTGGGGCGCGTTATTTTTGTCGCAGCAGCGCTGACAGCGCTGAAAGTGAACCAAGTAGTCTATGAATACAACTTAGCTTCTACAGTAACACAATATTTAATAAGTTAATTTCAACCCAAAATAAACACTTAACATGGAAGTCAGCTAAGCAAAGTACTATACAACAAAGCACTGATCGACACAGAATTTACTTTCATCAAGTCAAAACAAACGATTCACTACTATTCACTAGTAGCCTACTCTAAACAGAGAACGCGCCATGCAGGATGACGGCTATAAAAAGAATGGAACCCAGAGAGGCATCGGCTATTGTCTGATTAAGCTCGATCCTTCGTCCTAATAATATCATAAATAAAATTCTAAGATGCAAATTATATTACACATGGCTTGGTGCATAAAAGGACTAGGGTAAACAAAGAGAGGTAACAACAAGTGTTCCAATATTAAGGGAGTAACAGATTTGAAAATGGCGCGAAACGGCGGCTTTTGCCGGCGGCTGTGAAAGGCCATGTGGCGTTACGCAAAACGCCGCTTTAAAAAACAAAAGCGTCGTCTGCCCGGGTCCCGGGTTACTAACAGTACAGTAATGAAATTGCTTGGATCTATAACCGGGTGGGATTATTGAAAAAATTAAAAGGGCACTTGCTCACTTTTAAAAATGGTTTTGGGTTTTTGTTTTCCAAAATTGCAATTGGAAACAATGTTTAAGCTGGCAAGACGGGAAAGGGAAGTTTGTTAAAGGGTTTTTTAACCAAAGAAAAATTAAAAAGGGTTTTTAAAAAAACAACATAAAGAGTTTAGTCTGCAGTCATTAAATCAGCGGGTAACATTTTTTTTAGGGGGAAATCAGCACGTTATTTTATAAGCTGTGTATTGTGAGCATGGGAAATGTTATGTCCATCCAATAATCGTTACATCCGACAGAAAAAAGTAAAAAAAATTCGTTGATGACCTTATTTCATGCTGCAGTCATGGAAAAACTATGCTTCTAAATTTAAAAACACATCCATTTTTGATTCATGTTGTGTTTCATTTTCATTTTTTTAAAAAAAATTTAAAATCGTCTATGGACATCATTGTTATGATTTTGAATATAAAATAAAAAGTGAATTGAGCCAATTTAAGTTTTACTGTCTTTTATAAACGATGGATGTTTATTTTCCCCACAGATTTAGCAATCTTTAAAATTAAAGGATTAAATCAAAACAAACATTGTGTCCTGTGTGCATCCGACAGATTCAGGTGTCCGTTTTTAAATGTTTTTTCTAGACTCCTTCACGTTATCTTTTTCAGACCTAAAATGTATATAAAAGCTTTTTTAAATGGTGTTACTTGCTAAATGATTTTTTTGTTTTATTTTTAAAATAAATCAAGCGCCCTTTTCCTGTCATTTGTTATGGGGTTTTTGGTTTTTTTCCCTTCAAAAAAATGTTCTTTGTTTTGTTTTGCTTTGTGTTGGTTCAAAATTGGTCAGTATCAAAAAGTGGAAACAATAGCTCCAAATCGGAGCAGCTGGAGAAATTTTATTTTTTGAAAGGAAAAGGCCACGAAAATTCGACCCCTGAAAACGGACACCTCGGGGTGAGTGCTTTCGATGCTTTCTTTCACGTCATGAGAATAAAAATTTTCCTCGTCACCGATTTGCACAGAGGTTTCGCTTTACACATGCATAATATATATAAAATCGATTATCACAAAGTTTTGTTTTTGGATTAGAGGCTCCAAATATCCCTGGTCGAACGTTATGTTGTTGAAATGTTTCACCCCAGCATCCGCAGAAAATCTAGTGAAGAAGGACTTTTTTTTCGTCGAAACTTTACCCCAGTCCTGTGGTAGTCCCCGCATCAGGCCCAATGTTTTATTTTACGCCAAATGTTGGGTATTTTTAAAATATATTTGCCATTCTTCATAAAATTGTTGCAATAAAAAACATTAAACAAGTTTTAAATTAAACAAGAAAAAGGGGAAAAAAATAAGTTTTCGCGGTTTTGCATTACTTCCGGTCAGCCATTTTATACTCCGGTCATTTGCTTTTGCACATGGCCGCATGGAAAGGGTTCGATATCGAAAGGTGTGTGGTAATATTTTTGAAGCCCGAACTTCAACTTTATTTAAACGTTCTCAAAGATTTTTCAAATTTTCCTTTTATACGATATTTTATATTGGTTATCCAAATTTTTTAAAAGTATCAGAATGTTAGCATACAGAGTGAGTTTTTGTTGCTGTTGATCTAAAGTTGGTTCAGATGCTTTCGAAAATTTTTTTTTACGGAGTTTCTTACAACATGAGTGCATGTTGAAATCATAATGTGCGACAGCAGATTGGTTAAAAACATATATTCTGATCGTACTCTTTACATTTTTTGCTTGCGTTAACGCAGTTCGTTTTGTTTAAAAACTACGTCTTCAAACAAATCATTGTATATGGTAGACAATTAAAATTTATGCCGGTTAAAGTCGTCAAGTTAGATGTTGAACATTACAATTACAACACGAGCTGTGGAAATAATAACGTTCGACATAATTATAGTGACCATGCCTGTCTTCACTGGTGGATGACTTCACATGTGTTCATTCAAAAAATGCATTACTCACTCACATCCTGTCACTTTATTTTCTAGTCCTTTCCTTTTTTTGGCCCCTTTTTGGGCCCAAAAAGTCAATTTTTAAAGGAGCAGCACTCCCTTCTCCCTTCACGGGTGGATGATTTCACATGTGTTATTCAAAAATGCATTACTCCTCCATCCTGTCAACTTTTTTTCTAGTCCCCCTGGTCCTCTTTTCTTGCGATTTTTTGGCACTAAGTCATATATTAGTGCCAAAAGGTGCGCAAGAAAAAGGACAAAAGGTACTAAAAAATAAAGTTGACGGAGGGATAAGCTTTTTTAAATGAACACTGTGAAGTCACCCACCATAAAGGGGAAAGACAGTGCGGGGTCTTCGTTCCTGAGAAATTTTGACTTTAAATGTGATTTGTGACAAGATGTTAAAACATTACACATTAAAAAAGCCCACATCACTGTGCTGCAATCTGCGTTAACTGTAAAAACCCCAACTGATCTTACAAAGGGATCCACTGAGTATTACCAGTAAAGTTTTTTTTTTTTCTGTGTCCCGCAGCAGCTATGCATAGTTTTTTGCAATAGATAATTTAAACATACACCCAAATTTTTTAACATTTTTAAATATAAAAGCAAACATTTTGACACATAAACAGTTATTTTTTTTAATAGAAAAATATGGAAAAGGGAAGTTTGATGATTTTTTTTTCCTCAAATTTATGCTTTCTTGACATAAACGCAAATGAGAAAGAAATATTTTAACTTTTACTATTTAAAAAGATGTACAATGCTGTTTTTTTCTTGATAAAAATGAAAAATCAAAACTTTTTATTACTGTAAAGTAAAAGACACATAATATTTCCAGGAACAGTTTTTGCTGCAATCATGGATAACATAATCTTAATGAGATAACATGGTATTTTTTTTTTCTAACAAAATAAAAAAATACTTGTTATTTAACAAACAAGTAGAAAAAATGGAGCAAGTAAGAGTGATGCAACTCTTGCTGCTTTGGGGTGTAAAGGAAAAAAAAAACCTTATCCTTTGGTTTTTTGGGTCATGTTATTGTAGGAAAAAATTTTTGAACTTAAACTTTAAAATGAAAGTTAAAATAATAAATAAAAAAATTTTATAAATATTCCCAAAAAAATCACAGCCAAAAAATAATCTTTAAGATCGAATTTCATTTTTAAATCTGGAAGGCAGACAGGATGGTCACTAAAATTTATTTTAATGATTATTCCACAGCTCTGTTGTAATCGTAATTTTCAACCTAACTTGACGACTTTAACCCTTTAAAATTGAATTTCTTTTACCAAATTTTTTTTGTTTGAAGACGTAGTTTTTAAACAAAACAACGCTTGCAAAGGGAAGAAAAAAATGTAAAAGTACGATCAGAAATCTGTTTATAACCGACATTACAATTTCAACATGCACTCACGTTGTAAGAAACTCGGGGAAAATAATTTTTTAAAGCATCTGAACAATTTAGATGACAGCAACAAAAAATCACTCTGTATGCTAACATTCCCAATTTTAAAAATTTTGGCATATACCCAAAATAAATATCTCGTATAACCGGAAAATTGATAAATTCTGTGAAAGTTAAATAAAGTTGAACTTTCGGCTTCAAAAAATATTTCCACACACTTTCGCATATCAAACTCTTTCCAGCGGCCATGTGCTAAAAGCAAAAGACCCGGATGTGAACATGGCGACCGGAAATAGTGCAAACCAAAAAAATTATTTTTTTTCCCTTTTTTCTTGTTTAATCTAATACGTTGTTGAACTTATTTATTGCAACAATTTATAAGAATGGCAAAATATATTTTAAAAAAATACCCGAATTTGGCGTAAAATAAAACATTGGCGCCTGATGCAGGACGACCACAGTGACTGGATAAAGTTTGACGAAAAAAGAAAGTCCGTTCTTCATTTGATTGTCTGCGGATGTGGTCATGAAACATTTCCCCAAAATACGTTTGACCGAGGGATTTTCAGAGCCCCTAACCCAAAAACAAAACTTAGTATAATGATTTTATATGCACTGTGTAAAGCGATATCTCCTTTGAAATCGTGACTAGGTAATGTTTTGATTCGTCATGTAACCCTGAATAAAACACGAAAACCTCACCGTGGCTTCCTTTTCAGGGGGCGAATTTCGGGCGCTTTTCACTTTCAAAAAAAAAATATTTCTCCACTGCTCCCGATTTGGGGCTATATTGTTTCCCCGTGAATGTGATACTAAACCCAAATTTTGAAAACCACAACCCAAAACAACAACAAGACAAAGTGTTTGAAACGATTTTTTGACAGTAAAAAAACGGGCCCCCTTTTTTTGCACCTTTTGGACTAAGTCAAAAAAAAAATATTATATATATATATATAAAATGAATATTCATAGCAACCGTTTTGTATTAAAAAAAACTCACACACCCCAAAAAAACAACCCACATCACACTACAAATGCCCCACCTTTACTATCTTCACATTTACAGTCATTTAGTACATGATTATGATGCATAAAAAAAAATTTTTTACAGTCCTTTCAGTTTGAATCATTTTAGAATTGTTCATTCTTTCAAATGCATAACGGAAAAAAATCTGGCAAAGGTGGGAGATCACTTCCCTCCAACCCACTTTGACTGTAGATTTGGCCAAGTCTCGGTCACAAAATGGCCCCACCCAGATCTCAGATTCTCACAGTTGCACAGTGATTATTGCCTCAAAAGTTCAATCAATTTTAATTACCATTTTTGCGCTTGTTTTTTTATTTTATTGGAACATCCTCAGTTTCGTTCGAGGTTGTTCTGATGGAATACAGCACATCAGTGAAGGAAGCAAGTACAAAAGTAATTGTTGCAAAAATGATAATTATATTTATAATCAATTATTTTGCAGCCGGGGCGAAGTGTAGATCACTGTGAAATGGCAAGATCCATTTTGCAACTGAGCAGTAGTAAAAATGAGGAAGGCCGTGTAAGCCGTTGCCAAAATTCAGTCACATTTATGATTTATGCTACCTACTACAGTTGCACTGGTCAAACATATGCTAGTGAGTATGGTTGCACTAGGATCTTTTTCAGTTGCTTTAAATTTTAATACTTCTCACTCCAGCAACGATACTATTTTCATCAGGCTTTTCTGCCAAGGCCAAGCACTTTGCACATGTAAACCAGGTAAAAGCAACATGTTTTCAGCCAAAGTGAAAACAAAGGCATAGAAAGGAAATGATAGCGTAGAAAGGAAGTGAATTTCTGACCAATCAGCTTTGAAATACAACTGCTAGAAATGACATTTGATTTTGAACCAGTGAGCATCGCAGACAGGAATGTGGTTCGGCAAGCAGAGTTTTGCATTCAAAACTTTGCCAGTCTGGTTTCATTGATGCACTAAATGACCATTGACTATCTGTATCGCTTTGAAAATATGTGTGTGTTAAGATGAAGCACAGATCTCTAATCTGTGCATCAGAATTCAAATCTATGCATAACAGACCCGCAGTCATGTGTTATCGGGAGTACTGCATCATTATGATCATACATCATCATGACAGTGGGAGGTCAAACCAGGCTGAGGGTAATTCTACTTCAGGGCTCCCATTAGTGAGTATTTTACAGGGGTCCCTGGGGCTCACTGCTACAACTACAACTGTACAACTTTTACTTTTAGAGGGTTCCTGGGCAAATTTAAAAGGTAAGATCTAATATGAAACGGCAGTTGTGCGTAAGTATACTGCTTTGCATTAAAGTGCCCTTTGCCGCTTCCAGTGAGCGCTACTCAGTTCTGGGTTTAGTTCTGTCAGACAGTGATACTTTTAGTTGTACACAGTCAGGTATTTTGGATCATTATGCCAGCAGTAATAGGTTTATTCAAAGCCTTTTCTTGTAGTTCTCAAGGGTTTTTCCTTTCACCCTGCCCTCAATTTTAATTTTTGTAGCAACTAGCGTCCATCTGTCAGTATCATTTATTATTGAAAGGGGTTTTGTAGAATAGTAACTAAGTAAGAAAGAATCAACACACAAGGGAGTTAATTAGCACTTATGTGACACAAGCACAACAACAAGACCTCAGTCACCTATGGTAATTCACCTGGCATGCGTGTAAATACAAGGTACACAAATTCCACTAGAGGTACATCCTCTAAGTAAGAAAGCAAAATATGTGGCACTTTCAGTCAAACACAAGACCATTTGAATTTGATTATAAAATATGTGTCGACATTTAGACTTTGAGTATCATGCTCTAAATCTGTTGAACAGATCTGCAGAACAGATCAAAGCCAAACAGAAAATAAAAGGCAGAAGCACTGTCATGATTTGTGTGTTAGTTTTTATTGTTACAGCAACAGTGTTAGCTGTGTGCTTGTGTATTTCACTATTGGTGTTTCACGTAAGTGATGTGTATAGTCCTCTGTGTCTCTTAGAAAAGGCAGAGGACAGAATTTGAAATAGACTAATCTCTGTTGTGGTATTGTTTGTCATCTTTGTGTGTATAGTTATTAGTTTTTAATGTAGTTTTGAAACTGAAGTCACAGGAGGGTTGAATGTGATGGATGTCAGAAGGGAGAGAATTCCATTGCTTTGGAGCACAGGAAGACTAAGTGAAACAGCATTGTCCAAAGGTTTATCACTTTATGTTTTAACATGGGGGATATGATTTACCCAGCTGGACTCACCGGAAGAAGGTGCTCAGGGAGTATTCTGTTCATGCAGATTGTGGCATATAATTATAAGATATTTTTTGTATAGTTGTAGTTTGTACTGTTTCTTTCTGTTTATTGTTACTTCTGTCTTTTTTGCAGAGCGGAATACAGTGCATTTTGGAAATGTGTCCAGGCAGGTGGAGCATACTTGTTCACACAGCTTTGCAAGATGATGTTATTGGCGACGTTTTTTCCTGAGTCTGCTGTGGCAGCTGGAGGCCTTGATGTCACAGGGGTAAGGCAAAGGTGTAACTCACTAACTGTCACTGTCATAGTGTCAGTGAATAAATCCACACACACAAAACAAATGTCAGTGTCACCAATGATGTCAAATTTCCAAATTACATCATAAAGTAAACACACTCACATCTTTTAAATCATCTGAAATCTAACCTCTTCAAGCTTTCCTAATCCTATTGACTAGCTTTGCATGTGTGTGTGTGTGTGCTCATGGAAGTTTGTTTTGACTGTGTTTGGTTCTTTGCTTTGTGATGGGCTATGTGCTCCAGTTTGGAGAAATAGCACATAAAACTATTAAAACAATAAAAGGGCACATTATTATTATATTATAAACAGACAGGCGGAATTTGAATTTAAAAATCAAGGTTTCTCATTTGGTAGACTCACTGTACTGTTGCTAGTGTCAGTGTGTCTGTGTAAATGTCACATGGTCTCAAACACTTTTACTGTGTTATGGCTTCCGTCTCCGCTGTTTAGGAAGGGTTCTTGGGGGAAAAATCACCATCTTTCTTTATCTCCTCAAGTATGTTCAGTCTCCTTCAGCTTCCTATTCCTGACTAATCCCTTTTTGTTGCAGGAATCGTACATAATAATACATAACATGTATAATATATATTATGAAGTGTATTACTACATTAGTACTAATAATACTATAAATAACAATTTATATGCAGGTAAATGTGTTTTGAAAGTGTATATATATATTACTTAACATGTTGTATAGTAAGTAAGTAACTTGGTGTTTTACACCCAGTCAACTAATGTGGTTATATCAGGGCGATTAACATGGTGTATAGCTTAGCAAAATAATTATCATGTTCATGAATAATTATGCACAAAGTTATTTGGTTGTAACAATGGAAGAAATGACATTACATTTACAGGCAAATGACTCCTGATTTTGATTGGTTTACACATTTGATATATGTGTCACTCATGTTTTGCAGGAATTTCTGAAGTGTACAGTTGACCTTGCTGACCTCTTGGGTTTGCATATTGTGATGTCAAAGTTTGCTGGCAAGGGTCAGCTGAAGTTCATGATTGCTGGCATGGGTTGGGCAACAGCAGAACTGGTGATGACAAGGTTTGTGGTGTACATGAAATATACTGAATAAGTGAAACTGTGGGCAGTGTGATAATGATATACTTCAGTCAATTGTATTTGTAATGTTACTTTTTGTTGTTGTTGTTTTACATTATGTAATTTAAAAGAATGTAACACTTTAAAAAGAACTGAGTCACAGTAACAGCTAGGTGCATGGCCTTGCTTAATTTGTTGTTTGCATTCAGTGGGTACATATATTAAACTTACAGTGCAGTCAGAAAGTACATTTCATGTTCTTTGACCACACTTAGAAGACTAGCATTTGGCCCAGTTTCTAGTCAGTCTGAGGACAAGCACACTGGGCTAACCCCCCCGCCCCCCTACCCACACACAGGCTGTGTAACTACTTGTTGCACTTCATGGGTACAGACACTAGGTGTGCACGCTGCGGTCAGAAAGCCCATGCTCTTAGTCTTATCCCTCATCCAGATGACTTGACGCACTGCCTGGTTTCCTTGCCAGCCTGAAAACAAAGTTCAGCACAGAGCTGGGCTAAACCTCCCCATAGGCTGTGTGACAGTACTCTGTGCATTTCACTGACACCAGTGTAGACACTAAGTGTGCAACGTATAGTCAGAAACCGCGTGACATGTTCTTATCTTATCCAGATGACTTCAAGCACTGCCTGGTTTCCTAGCCAGTCTGAAGTTAAGTTTAGCACAGAACTGCCAGGTTAAACCTACAGGCTGTGCTGCAGTAATGGTAAATGATGTCTCAAAACCACTTTTTGTCTTGGATTGCATTATCATTAAATTTTATGTGACAGAGGCAACTAGTGAGGCAGATGCCAAAATCAAGATCGTGTGGAATGTATACATGTGTACTGAAGTTGACCGTTGTCTGCTTTCTTTCAGAGTGGTCCCTTTGTGGGTAGGAGCGCGAGGAGTGGAGTTTGACTGGAAATACATTCAGATGAGTCTGGACTCCAATGTCAGCTTGGTAAGCACAGATGTAGTTAGTTCAGTTCAAAATGCTTTTTTGTTGATTTAGAATTGCATTAAATTTAAAACTTTTTCTTTTTCTTTTTAGGCACTCATTGTTGTTTGTATCTGCAATGTGCTCCCCATGCTTGCAGCAGATATAGGTTGGCAGATGGGCCCAAACAGACCTTACCTCATCCACCAAAGATGTTCAAGTTTAATATAATTTGAATGCATATATTGATCATCCATATTTGTCATTTGATGATTTGTACATTCATTCTGGACTTAAAATGATGAAGGTACTTTTTTTGTGTAAATTAAGTTATGTATGGTCAATATGCTTGTGTGTGTGTGTGTGTGTGTAAATTATGTAAATTACTAGTTTGTTTATTGTGTAACTTTTGTTTTTTCACTAACAGTTCTTTGTCACTTTGAGTTTTAAAATACACAATATGTGTTATTGTGTACTGTGATGTGCTTAATGTTCAGCCACGTTTTAATTCCTCTGATGAGATGATAAAATAATCTTGAATGTGTGTGCATGTATGCGCTTTAGAATAGTCTCTGCCAACAAGATTTTGCGCTTAAAAAACAAACAAACAAACTTTAATTATTATTATTATTATCGTGGTATGTTTCTGGCTTCCTTAATTGTATAGATTCCAAGTCTGCATTGGAACTGCAAGGGACAAAAAAAAAAAAAAAAGTAAGAAATTAATCACACACACACACACCAGCTTCCTATCACTTGTGTTTTTTCTCTTATCAGATCCACCACATCAGCACAGCCATGTTGGTGTGGCTGTATGGACGCAGTGATCTTCAGAAATCTCTCATTCCAGTCGTCCTGCTTCTGCTGGGTCTAGCATGCTATCGCCCTCTTATTGTGGAGTAAGTACCACTGCGTCATGCTTGTGTGACAAAGGGCTCCTTTTAGACTGGGGGGGGGGGGGGGGGGTCTTTGTGGTCATTTTACAAAAGAAAATAAACCATCATTTTTATTGTCACCCACATAATGAATAATAAATAACAGTTGTTTCTGTAGGGTAGAATTTCACCAACAGGGGTGAGCACGCTGAATTTAGATCATCTCCAGTGTACAAAATATGTACATAAGACCTCAAAAATAATATGTAAACATGATACATTAAGCCCGTTCTTAATTGGGCGAATGTTTGTTCGCAAGCCTAGTTGGAAGTAGTCAGTGAACCTAGTTGGTTCTTAATTGGGCGAACTTTTCTTCGTGAACCTTGTTGGGAGTATGCGTCGAACTGTGACGAAGCTATATTCGGGGTCCAAAAAGCTTTGCTCAGCATGTTCTGGGAACATTCACCCTATTCGACAAACATTGCCTCTGATTGGCTGAGAGCAGAGCTCTCCTGTGGATGAAGAAGAAATAAAAATGGATGACGGTGTCGCTAGATTCTTCACTCGCTTTGGAGGGAATTTGTTTATTTGTTGACTTGTGGGAGGCTTAGCCTTGACTCGGGACCCAGAATGAGATAGTAGTTAGTTGAATTACCCTGTGAGGATTGATTAAAGTATATTGACTTGACTTGACGTGACTTTACCCTACATTTTCGGTTATGCTGTCTGCTGCGCGTCTGCCGCAAGTTTGGGCCGAAGCTTGCATCTCATTACAAGCCAGTTGAGAATGAAGTGGAGTTTGTCGAATTGTCCGATCCATATTCAGTGAACTAAAAGTTCAATTAAGAAACAAATCATAGTTCAGCAAGGTGTCCGAAGAATGTTCAGCGAACAAACATTTGCCCAGTTAAGAACGGGCTTTAGCATGAAATGTAGATTATTTTAAGCAGTCTAAACAAAACTTCAGAACTCTGCACAATGATAATCTAGATTGGGTTTAACATTTTCATGCCATATTTTGTAACCTTGGATAAGTGAAAAGATGATAGGAGAGTTCCATGTTACATTTCAAGGTTGTATTTTCCTATTTTGAATGCTGGCCTGAGCATTTACTAGCTCCTCTGACTTGTTGCTTTTGTGCAACTAGAATTGCACTGCATTTAAATAATAATAATAATAATCATAAATAATTCTTATAAAGCGCTATTCTTTAACCAGAGTTAAACTCACTGTGCTGTACAAACATCTTATCACAAAAACTACATTAGCATACATTTCAGCAAACAGAACCTTAATTATTGTAGCTTAAATTGCCATTATCTACAGGAAGGCCTGGGCAAACAAGGTTTTTAGCTGCGATTTGAATTGAGACAGTGTTGGTACATTTCTTAGAGTGGCCGGCAGAGAATTCCAGAGAAATGGAACTGGTCTTGGAGACTGATTTGTATTCCCCCAAAATCTTTCTTTCAGAATCCTGATTCATGCTGTGGGCCTTGGATCATGGATGCTACTGATTGCCAAGGCTGCATTTACATCTTGTGTGGCCATGGTAGCACTCCAGATGTACCTTGGGATACCTTCGCAGCTGGCCAATTCTCATTACTAAATGAAACCAGAAAGGAGGAGTACTTTGATTTGTTGGATGGTTGTGACCATGAGTGATTTAAGCAGAGAAAGAATGTAGTGCGGGTGGTGTTTGCATTTTTGGTTACATGGTTTGTGTCAGGACTGAGAATTCAACAAATTATGTGCAAGAATTGACACAGTGTTTCTCAGCAAGGACAGCAAAAGTATGTGCTGTGTAACATCTGCGTGTGGTTTGATGGAGTGTGCATTATGCCATATTTATATTATGGCATCGTCTAGTGAAAATCACTACCCAAGATTGTGTGAGAATAATTTATTAAATCGTTGCCATGGTGAGACTGATATTAGTGACAGGTGGAAAATGCAGGTAGTGCTTGTGCAGACTGATGACAGTGATGGGTGATATGCCTCACCTATTGCCAGGAATTTCTTCATTTTCTAATTTCTACCTTTCCGGTCCTTTCGCCTTTTTTTCTCCTCCAAATCCTCTCCCTACTTTTCAGCTAACATGTGTGGACCTACTTAATAAAATAGGTCACCATGCTCATTCACATTGTCACAAGCGATTTAAGCAGCTTCCTGTGGTGAGTGCCTGTGGGAAAAGGAATGGAGTGGAAATTGGTTTTTGATGCAGCAAAACCTGTGTATTATTGACATCTACAGTGATAGATGGATGGTTGGTAGACAGACTTGTGATTTAGTGACCTGTGTTTTGAAATGGTATAAAAGATTTTTGAATGCATGATTCATCCTGATGGGCTGAGGTAACTGGTTGACAGGATGTTAAAATCCAAGAACCAAGTATGATTGTTGGTATAAATCTGCCTGGTTATGTTACTTACAACACTCATATTCAACTGGGTGGCGTGTATCAGCTGAAACAGAGACCAGAGGCATTGAGTGCTGTTGCCAGACTCGCTGCCTCCTGTGGTCCAACAGCTGACTTAGAGGGGCATCCCTGACACCGCATGGCATGTAGCAACTGTAGAAGGCTTACGTTTTGGACTTTGGGTAATGCTTCCTGTTCTGCATAGACTAGAGGGTTCTGTGCTGAACTCTTTAGCCCCACCTCCCATTGTCTTCACACAGGCTTTCATTCTGACCACCATGTGGTACCGTGCTGATTGATGGGATGCGTTATTGGAGTCCAGTTCCAGCTTTGTTATTAGCCTCCTTTGATTGCAGTGAATACCTCATTGTCAAAATTGGATGTGCACCATTAGTGATTCGTTATTTTGAAAGTTTGGAACCCAACCATCTTATGCTCTGTTGCCATGCTCCAGTTCGTGGGCCAAACATGGCAGCCTCTCTTCAGGCTTTTTGTACACGATTATTTTTTGTGGCATTCTGATTGGCTGAAATTGTTTGGGTGATTGGCAGCCAAGGGCCCTCTGTTGCCTATGATTGGCTGAAATTGTTTGGGTGATTGGCAGCCAAAAGCTGTCTGTTGCCTATGATTGGGTGATTGGCAGCCAGTCTGTTGCCTATCACCCAACTTTGGCTGTTGCCCAAAATTCTTCTTCAGCTTCCTCAAGTTAGATGGAAGCACCAACTTCCCTCACGAGTGTTGCCATCTACCTAAGGGCTACACTATATTGCCTAGCAGAGTTTAAGTAGCAAACCAAACTATGAGGCATAACCTACTTTATTGCATTGAATTGCTGCACATTTCAGTAAATGCATTTGTGAAACCAGAGTCTTGATAAAACTTGGGCACTTTAATTTCTGTTTTGTTGGTACTGCTTTTTGGATTGGTTATTTTCAGTGAGTTGGCGCCACACTGTGAAATTATAGTGTTGTTTAAAACCTGATGTACATTAACTTTGTTTTTTAAAGACAGCTCACATTTTGTCCTAAATGCAGGTCGTACTCTGGGTTGTAGTGGTTTACTGCAGAATGGGAAACTGGCCAATAATTTGGTCTTGCCACTTTGCAGCTCTAGGTGGTTATAGAAAAGTTTTGGTTATTTTTGTTGTTGTTTTGTTCTACTGTAAACCACTAAAACCTGTATCAATATTGCACACATCATTTATTCCATCACCGTGTTTATGCTTTGATCATCTTGTTCTTTTTCACACTATCTGTTTGGTAAAAAAAAAGGAATAAATGTGCCGAAAATGTGAGTTTAGTGCTTGTAAAGGCGATAATTATTGTTTGTTGTGATGTAGACCAGTCCACTTTAATAGGAAAAACACTCCCAAGCAACTTGGCTTATGTACCACCACAAGAGTGATCCATCATTTACCAAAAAATACTTCCTGAGGTGACCCACACTCTAAGCCTCGTTTTCCATCACCAACCTCTAAACTGCCAGAACTGGATTGTGCAGCTGTCCACTGATAGTGTCAGTGCCCACTGAAAGATTTGGGTACTAACGAGTCCGCTGAAGCAGCACAGCGCCATCCCATGAAGAAATTAGAAAATGGGATGTCACCGACACACACCCATAGCAAAAAAGGAAGATCAATTCAGGAGCAGAGCCTATCAGATGACTCTGTTTTGTCACCATTTAACTGAAGTTTATTCTGAACTACCCAGCCCTTCACATCTGAAATGCAGGATTCAATGGCCGGTGCAGGGGTGAATGCTTCAGAAGGAGAATCAGATTTGTACATGTCAGTATCATCTGCAAACATGTAATGAGAAACAGTGGCGACTAATTACATCAGAAAGAGGCCAAGTATACAAAATGAAAAGGATGGGTCCCAGGACAGAGCCCTGGGGGACTCCACCAGTTGGAAGCGAAGGAGAGGATTTTATGTCATGTACAGTTACTACTTGTGTCCTACCTTGCAAGTAGGAACCAAAGGACAAAGCAAGATCACAAAAAACAAAAATGTTTCTGAGGCAAGTCAGAAGGATGTTATGATAGTGTTGACACAATGACAGCAGCACTTAGATAACAGAAGAGTCGGAATGGAGATAGAGCCAGAGTCTGAAGCAGTCGGGTGGTCATTGAAAATGCAAACTGTCTTGGTACTGTGTTTTGGGAGATACGCTGACTGGATGGTGTGCCAAAGATCGTTTTGATCCAGGTGACAAAGAAGCTGGTCAAGAACAATTTTCTCAGTAGGTTTGGACACAAAGGACAGGCCTAAAGTTTTTAAGCACATTAGGTCTTTTTCAAAATGGCTGCTTTCATGCATGGGTCTGGCATGCTGTTCATCCACTCTGGAGGAACTATATGTTGTCTGATAAAGTGATATCCCTGCCCAATTACAAGACAGTGTGTGTGTGTGTGTAATGCATGCTGATGTGGTGAACTGTGCTAGTTTCATACAGACTGGTAGGTCTGATCAAATGAACACCAAATTGCATAGAATTTTAACTGTTAACTTTATTTCATTTCACTGACAAGTTGTAGTACACATCTTTTTTCAACGAAAAAACATTTGCAGCTATTTATTTGAGGGACAAGAACTTCATCACACTCTAGGGGGTTGCAAACAGGTCAACTGACACACCAAGCAAAGCTCTGATCAATATGAACTCTATAAACTTTGCATAACACTGACTCTCTCAACAGTATATATATGTATATGTACATAGTATATGCAATGAATGTTTATATCAGTGACTCGATGCACGTTTTTTATGAGAGTCAAATTCATGAGAGACTTCAAGTGTTATGAAGTCCTGTTTCAAAGCACATTACATTTGTTGGCAAAGTTGACCTGGACTAGGTAAATGGATCATGCAGGGGGGGGGGGGGGGGGGGGGGTACAGCATTTCCACTTGTCAGACACAATATTTTCTCACTCTAGTCTCGGCTATCCTCAGCATAAACCACCCACTGCACACTTCAGTCATGAATTAGTTCCTGCTCTCTCCGCAGTCTGGTAATGCAGCATATTGGTATTCTGCTGTAAAGGGGCTAACATGCTGGATGATTCCATTAATGTTAAATACAATTCATTCCCCAAAAGGGGTTCATTCTTCTTCAGAATTTCCATGCATTTAGCTATGCCCTGACTGGTGCTAAAGTTCCCTGCAATTTAGCTGAACCAGCAAAGTCCACAAACAATCCAACCACCTGCTTTATCAGTCAAATCAACACAACACTGGCTGGTCAGCAAGCTATGCTACTCATAAGCCTGAAAAGCACAGCCCTGGGAATTTTTCCTACCCATGTTCTAAAAGCCAAAATGTTAACGCAAGTCTTGTGGTAGGCAGCAAAATGACCCAGCCATAAACTGGGGTAAAAACCCAACGCTCCCTGGCAGATGGGTCCTGTGTGTTGGTGTAATGGTTACTGAATCAATGTTCCCACATCATCCTTTCATTGCTTTTGGCCAAACTGCTGCATGTAGATGTGGTTACTCCTGCCAGTTCTTGTTTTCCACACAGATAAAAGACAAACCAATAAGAAGCCTGCAAGCATGTCAGACCTGCAGTGTTGAAACCTCTGAAAGCAGACACTTGCTGTAATTTGTATAAAAGCCATCAAGGATGATTTATCCAGGAAAATCATGGGGTCTGCATGCTTGTGCCCTGACACTGTTAAAATGTTGGAAGACAGAAACCCTGCTAGACAGTTTACCTCAAGACCACACTTCCACTAAGGTCAACTCTCCCATTGAAAATGAGTGGACAGAATGATCACTCTTGAACCATTACCAGTGTCTGCACATGTTCTCAATTGCAGATAGAAAATCAAAGCATTACTGCATGTTTTTAGATTTGTTATCCCCACAGAAATAATCTGGATCTCTTGTACCATTATGACTACTGTTGTAATATGGAGACAAAGATGTTTTTATTCGGAATTAAGAGGAAACCAAGACAGTACATAACGCATTGGTGCAATGAAATGGCAAACAGAAACACAAGAAAAAGATCAAATGACAATATAAAGTGGGAGATGTATCAGAGGCTTCTGTAATAATACACTTCAGTTCTGCTGCCATCAATGCCTGACTTTCATCACCTTCAAAAGAGGTTACATGCCCACCATGCTGCCAGCTCTTCCTCTGACCAGGTCACAATGCCACTCACAGGGTCACCAGCATGCACCAGGATCTGGTTTTTAATCAGTCTTACTTTGAGGGTAAGCAAGTCAGTAAATTGGTGTTTTACGCCCCATCAACTAGTGGGGTTTACTTTGAGGGGAAGTCCATTTTTGCAACAATTCATGAATGGCCATAAAACCAGGGTCAACAATTCAGTTGCCTCACCATAGTTCATTACCCTAGTGTCAATTACAGGATGTCAACCCTTCAGTTGTTTCACCAGGACTTCATTACCCTAGTGTCATAGTTACATGATGTCGACCTCTCAGTTGTTTTACCAGTAGTATTACCCTAGTGTCATCGTTACATGTCAACCTCTCAGTTATTTTACCAGCAGTATTACCCTAGTGTCGACTGTCATAGTTACATGTTAACATTTCAGTAGTTTCACCAGTTCATTACCCTGGTGTCAATTACATGATGTCAACCTCTCAGTTGTTTCACCAATAGTTCACTACCCCTGCATCATAGTTGCATGATGTTAACCTGTCAGTTGTTTCACCAGTAATTCACTACCCCAGCATCATAGTCGCATGATGTCAACCCTTCAGTTGTTTCACCAGTAGTTCAGTACCCTACTGTCATAGTGACATGATGTATCTGCCATGGGAAACACCTCCATCAGCCTCTCATCACAAGACCATTGCTTTGAAAGCTTGTCCCCAGCAAACAGACCCCCATGTTTGGTTTGGCTTGTCAAGACTTGCTTCTGTGAGTGGTTTTCTTAAGACCAAACCAGACCATCTGTAATGGCTATATGCCGGGTGCCTGTCTTTTACAAAGCAAATGTGATCTGATAAGATCTGTACGTTTGTAAACTCCATTAATGCATGCCTAACTTAAGGACACTGTTGGCCCTTAAAAAAACAAGGAGAAAAAAGAAAGAAAGAAAAGGTAATCAATATTGCCATCCATTCCCTTGGTGCCACAATGCCTTGACCAAGGAACCACTTTGGCTATGAAGAGCCATGGCAATGAAATAGCAAGCACTGAAAACAAGAAATGGATGAAATAAATAAACAAGAAATGGATGAAAGAAATTCAAAACAAGAGAGATGCAAACAAGGGCTGTGCAGCATAATGCCGCTGCCAGCGATGGGCAAGTTCCATCACACCCAAAAGAGGTGACATGCACACCATGCCTCCCCATTCTTCTGACGAGGTTACAATGCCACTCATGGTCACTACCACACAGTAGGATTGCGCGTGTGTGCACGTGTTAATCCTTTCACTAGCAACAACTAACGTTTTGGTTAATAATCCAACAAACGCTATGAAAGAGTAACTTGAAGAAACGGAGGACTCTCTCTGTGGGCTTGCATTTTAGGCACAAAACTTCAATACTTTGCGTGACACGCTCACTGAGTTTACCAACAATCAGGAAATGTCAGCGGTGGTACCAACAAAATCAAAAGGCTCCCTTTCGTAAAGACGCTGACTGTAACTAGTAGCAAAAAGGTTCAACTTACGGGGATGTGATAAAGCATGGCATTCACAAAATAAACATGGCATTTATGTTGACTAACAGGTGAAGATCACAGACACAGCAAACCTCTAAATTTACATCTTTTACTATGAGCTGTCCCCTTTGTACACAGGAAGTCACTGTACATTTACATGTGGACTACACACATGCACGCGGTCACAATCACACATCTCTCTCTCAGTCCAGGCCTTAATTTCTTGCCTCAAAATCTCCTGCAAAGCATTTATTCACATTTTATGTCAACACATCTCGGAACACAGCCATGTGCATCTTGCCACCTGGATCTTCACAAAAAGCATTCACGCTGAAAACACAAACATGCCAAATACTCACACTTCTTTTCCCCCTTCATCACAAGGTCTTTGGTTGGTGACCTGCTCTACCCTCACCCACTCCACTGGGACCAATGGATGCAGAAGCAAAGCACACTCTACAAGGAGAGGGAGTGAATTGTTCAGAAGGTGGCAGGGGGTGGGGGTGGGGGGGGGCAACAAAGGGAGGCAACTATGAGGTCTGGCACTGCATGCGGTCAGCTCCCCCTTCGGCACCGTCGTCATCGGAATCAGACTCGCTGTTGTCGCTGGAGGTGGACACTTCCTCACCCTCCTGACGTAGCTGCAGACACAGATCATTGGGCTTTACAACTTGCGCCACAATCACAACAAGGTGATTCATTCTAATTTGAATTCTTTCAATTATCTCAAACAATAAAGGAATCGTGAATTCTGTAATATATAGTAACATACAGTAACACATTATGAAACTTTCATTCTATAAGAATAAGATGAAAGGTAATTGTGCCTTCTCTCATTCTGGCCCTTCTGTCTGGAACTTGATAGAAATGCTGCAACAATCAGTTCAAGTCTGCATGGAAAACATATCTCTTCAACCTATACGCATCCAACTAACTCAGCCCTGTTAGATTTAATGCATGGGTTGTTGTGTGTGTGTGTGTGTGTGTGTGTGTGTGTGTGTGCTGTCTCAGTGAATTAGTACCTATGCATGTATGCCTGGTTCTTTGTAAAACAATCAGCACTTAAGACATGATTGTTATTGTTTTCATTATTATTATGCAAAAAAGTATGAATGAGTGAGCAAAAAGGTGTATTGTAATGGTTCTGAATAACGGTTAATGACTAAATGAGTAATGATTTTGAATAAACACCACCCAATAAACTGCTTAGCAAAAAACTATTTTTTGCTTTTGGCAACTGCTAGCTGGCATAGAACATGGTAGTCATTCTGGTTTTCATTGCATTTTTTTAAAATTACTGTAACAACTGTTCTTGTGTGCTTGCAACTGGAATGTCTCATTTGATTCAAAACAGCAGCATGTTCCTTCAACAAGCACCACAATAACTGGCAAAGACAGAAATAAAACTGCATGGGTGAAAGTTGTTACTTCTTGAAATACAAGGCCACTTTTTCCACTGAGCAATTTCAGCAAATGTGTGGTTGTTTTGTGGCTTCTCCTTGCAACAAAAGTTAAACTGAGAACAAACACATCAAAGGCTATTGTTGGGAATATTTCAATTATATGTGTAAATGAAGCTGAATAACTAATATCACCAAGTGTATATGATGAACAGTTACAGAACAAAGTATAGGTTAACCAAGTCTCACTCCCCAGACATTTGGACAGGACTCTCAATGTAATACAAACTGAAATAAATCACAACCAAGAAATTTCTTTCTTCAAAGGTTCATTAGCATTAGTATATAAATTACAAGTATTATAACTTTACTAGTACTACTACATAATCATACTGACCTTACTTCACATAACAGATGCAGATGTAGCCTGCTTCCTACTCCTGATTGAATGTGCCTCACCAAAGTTATTAATACTATAATAGTAACTACTGCAATTAATGATTTTACTTTTCAGTGGGATACACTCCTTGTCTTTGCAACATGCATATTTTCCACTGTCAGTGTCACAGAACTTCCATTCAACTTCTGGTTATAAAAAAAATCTGCTGTTAAAGTACTGTTTTACCTTCCCTGAACTATTCTAAGTAGTTGCTCTTGATCCTCTGTCTATGGTTCTCAGGTTGCAAGAGCCCTCTGTCTATGGGTATCAATTTATACGAGGTTTCTTGAAGAAGGATCTGATGTCCACCTCTGAGCCCAGTTCCTTTCTCCTTTTCATTGGTTTTTTAGTTGATAATTTTTAGTTTTTTAGTTGCAACCCTCGGCTCATCAAACTTTCGACACCAATGTCAAAACGGTACTCCATGCGCGTCCACCTCCTGAATCCACTTCCAGTTCCATTTTTTTTTACATTTTTGTCAATGGTGACAGAAAGCTCATAGCCCTCTGACAAACATGGCATTTTTTTCGAACTGCTCTGGACTTCTCAGATGTATAAAGCAGGGATCCCGCCAATTCGCAACAATTTTCATCATTTCCAGCAACACATGTGCATGCGTTAGCTTCAGAAAACATTGATCTGCAAGTGGTCGGGTGTATGGGTCGGACCAGATTGCGGAATGAAATCAAAACATTTTAATTTTTTTAAATTCTTTTTATTCTGGAAACTGTCAAAATACGGAGATCTCTCTGTGCACATTTCAATTTTACGAATCTCCGTATAAATACGGACATACTTTTGCCCATGAAACTGGCAGTTCTGTTGAGTAGATGGAAACAATATAAAACTTCACATCAAAATCTTACAAAGAACAACAGCCACTAGGCTCTAGAAATATTTGTGTGTCAGCATAAATGCCGCAATTTCTATCAAAAGTCAAAGCAACAAAAGCTGGCCTCTTTCTGTCATAAGGAATCCCAACAGTTTAGTTGTACAGATAAAAACTGACATTTGTTTACTAAATGCATAAGGAGGACAAGTACTACTGACCCTTCGGCGAGCTGACCGTCTGAAGTGATGCATGATGAACCATAGCATCTGACCATCAATCATCTCTGGCTCGTGGTTGCGATCCTTTTGACGCTCACGTCGGTTCTTGCGACATTGCTGTTTGAAATAAATAAACCACTAGTCCCAATGTGTGTGTCCATGAATCCAATGGTCACAATGACCCATTAACATACACAGAGCACCAGCAACCAACTCAGTGGCACTGAAGATATGCAAGTCAAAAAAATGCAATTTTTTTATTTGACCCTAACCACCTAAGGTTTGCTGCTTTGCAAAGCAAAATCCACAGACACACATTATATATATATATATATTGCACTGGATCTGGCTATTAGTAATAATAATACAACTAACAAACAAAACATCACATCACTACATTGGCCATCACAATAATGCCACATGTGTGCTTTTCAATCTTCTTGTTGTTGTAGCTTTTGTTTGTTTTGGGTCACTCTCTAAGCATAATTTCATCAGAACTGATTTTGAAGAATCCACAAACAAAGGGAGTAAATTAGCGCTGGAAAGACGTCACAGGATGTATAAACTCCACCACAGGTACACTCTTTTACTGAAGAGACAACCCCAGAGCCAGAACCTCTAAAGGGCAGTCCAGAACCTCTAAAGACAATGGGCATGCCATTGTGTGTACACATACACAGGGCAGTCCAGAACCTCTAAAGACAATGCGTGTGCACATGTGTAGGGCAGTCCAGAACCTCTAAAGACAATGCATGTGCACATACGCAGGGCAGTCCAGAACCACTAAAGACAATGGGCATGCCATTGTGCAGGGCAGTCCAGAACCTCTAAAGACACTGGGCATGCACATGGCAGTCCAGAACCTCTAAAGACGCTGGGTGTGCACATGCACAGGGCAGTTCAGAACCTCTAAAGGCACTGTGCACACATGTGCAGGGCAGTCCAGAACCTCTAAAGACAATGGGCATGAATATGTGCAGGGCAGTCCACAATCTCTAAAGACAATAGGCATGCACATGCACAGGGCAGTCCAGAACCTCTAAAGACAATAGGCATGCACATGCACATGCACAGGGCAGTCCAGAACCTCTAAAGATGCTGGGTGTGCACATGTGCAGGGCAGTCCAGAACCTCTAAAGACACCGGGCATGCACATGTGCAGGGCAGTCCAGAACCTCTAAAGACACCGGGCATGCACATGTGCAGGGTAGTCCAGAACCTCTAAAGACAATAGGCATGCACATGTGCGGGGCAGTCCAGAACCTCTAAAGACACCAGGCATGCACATGCGCAGGGCAATCCAGAACCTCTAAAGACAATAGGCATGCACATGTGCAGGGCAGTCCAGAACCTCTAAAGACAATAGGCATGCACATGTGCAGGGCAGTCTTACCGTCAGCAGCCCATCCAGCTTGGTAGGGTCATGGGCAGTTGGAGCCCAGATCTTGACGTCGTGATCTAGACCGCTGGTGGCCAGCACAGGGGCAAAGGGGTGGGGCTCCAGCACGTTCACCTGCCAACAGTTACATTGTGCATGTTATTCATGTCACAGGTAATCATCAGATGGGTGAGGCTTCATTCAGTAGTCACTTGCCAGTCAAGTAAGTCAGTTCCACAATAAAAACCTTAAAAGGGGTGAGGCTCCAGTAAGTCAGTACACAATGGAAACCAGTAAAGGGGCAAGACTCCAACACAGTCACCTGTCAGTCAAGTTCATTACACAATGAAAACCAGTAAAGGGGTGAGGCCCAAGCACAGTCACCTGCCGGTCAAGTTAGTTACAGAGCAGAAACCAGTAAAGGGGCAAGGACCCAGCAGTCACCTGTCAGTCAAGTCAGTTACAGAATAGAAACCAGTACAGGGGTGAGGCCCCAGCACAGTTGCCTGGCAAACATGTCTCTAACAGTTCTACCATGATCCACACAGCAATACTTGCTTTACAATGCACAGTACAAAACATGAACCAATACTAGCAGTGTTCACCATCCCAGACTGGCCAGACTCCAGGTCCACATGGAACCCTTTGCTGGTCATACTAATTATGTGACAAGCTAAACCCTTTTTTAACATAGAAAGATCTGTCAAATGTCAGGCATCAAAACTATATGAAGTCAAAAAATCATTCATGTTTCTTGTACATTTAAGACCCCCCTCCCACCCAGGTGAAAACGGTCACAATGCGTCTACCTTCCTGTCATCACTGCCAGTTACTTACATCACATAACACCCAAGCTCCTTTGGCATGCTGATCAGTAACACTAACAGGTGTTTGTCAGTTTTCAAGGCCATGGCGTAACCAGCCAAGGCAGGAACATGAGGAAGGGCCGATGGGAACTGGATGCTTGAGGCGTGTTGAATAAGACCCACATTATCCCAACAAATCACTGTGGATTCTGCCAACACAGCATGCTGGACCTAATGATGCCAAGAGCCACTGGTACTCACCACCCCACACTCATCAGCATCGAGGAATTGCACCACCTGCTCCGTCTCCTTCTCCCACAGGAACACATGGCCGCAGTCACTGCCACTCACAATGTACTCACTCCGCGGGCCATAGAAGTTAACACCTTTCACTGAAGAAAAAAACGTGTTTAGTTTCTGTCATTTCCTGTTGTCCCTGTCACTGTGACGGATTTAATCGTGTCGTCTCCAGCTGAGGATCACCAGCATCTAAACTACAATTAGCATCACTGCATTTATTGCTGGAGATTTCTCCTTCCTGCCAATTATCATTCAGATTTTCTGCTACCATTATACATTATCTGCACCTTGCCACGCCACTGGCTGTTAAACTTTCTCTCATTGAAGGGTGAATATCAATCTTTAATGTGCACAATGATCTCAGTACATGCAGTGCACTTGAAAGCAAAGGGACTGAAAAATTGTCCCTCACTATGCCATGCCTAAGAGTGAAACCTGGTCACTGGATTTACAACCCAGCATGTTAGCCAACCAGCCACAAACTCCAGTCATGGAAGATTGCACCAGAAGACATCAGATCATGAGCAAGCAGCCTGCTACCCAGAGAAGAGAGTTAGTTCTTTGATTTTAATGTTCCATCAACCGTATGGGATCAGGTCCTGATGAATCACACAAAATCACTTTACACCAGTTCAAACCACAAGTCACCAAACCTCAAGTTTGTCTAATACACTGTTACAATGTCAAAAACCAACTATCTATCTATCTGTTTATCTATCTCAAGGCACAAAAACATATATTTTGGTACATATTTATAATCAATAGGCACTCACCGTGGGGATATGCTTGAATCACTTATCACAATCAGCAGGGTATTTTACTGATACATGATATGATAAGCAAATTTACTTAAAGGACAAATCCAAGGTTAGGGGTGATTTTTGACAGGATTTCCATTAAAGCTCGCTGAGAACAATGATGTAAGTGAAACTGTGATCTGAGGGTAATAAATGCACACAAAAAAGACATTTTCTGTCATACCGAAAGCATCGCCATGACGCCCAAATCACGTGACCATATGCCTACTACATCACTCTGGGGAGTTGCTGCAAAATGGCCAACTCGAGCTCTGAAGACAAAACTGATACTTTGCCCAAGAGACCCACAAGGATACAACCATATTAGTTTCAGCCTGTCGGGCAGGATTTTGAAAGTGTACCGGAACATCATGTCAGCAAACCCCATGCGGTATTCCATGGAGTTTGCGAAATCTCACTCACTGAAGTGCTAGCTACACAAATGGGCGGGATGCGGCACAGCAAGAAAGTCAGCTCGTTTGAATTGTATAAATTTAATCCACTTTCGCCTCACTGCAGGTCAATTGCATGGGAGCTCGTGCATTGTTACACCTGGGGTCGTCAGCAAATTGTTACAGTTCACGGCAACACAGTAGGCCAGCATAGTTAACTTTTTTGTCGACCACACGCATACACAGTTTACTGAAGAATCTAAGATGGCAACCGCACTGACTCCCCAGACTGACGTCACTTCCGGGAAAGTCTACAGAAAATAAAATTGATTAAAAACCCAATTAAACATTTTTATTTCATTAAATCTGAAACTAGTGACTCATTTGTCAATCATTTCAATGGTCATTTTGCATACTTAAAAACCTTGGACTTTTACTTTAAGCTAAAAGCCTTTATCGGGTTTTTGCCAGCCTAAACTATTCTATCTTAACTTTCAATTCCATACGCTTATCTGAGAAACAGCATTATGCCATGATGTGTGTGTGTTTGTATGAGTATGTTCATGGGCACGTGTGTGTGTGATAACTTACACCGCATGAATGAGACTGTCACATTGTTGAATTTAACTTAAGTAAGTAAGTAAACATGGTGCTTAACGTCCACAGAAACCATAAGGCTTATTAGGGACGGGGAGAATGGGGGGAAGGGGGTATGAATGTGGGGGAAGAGGGAGAGTATATACTTTATATATATAATTTAACTTTATTTATTTTAACTTTTATACATGGCTAATCGTAATGGTTTGTCTATTTCTTAATGCACTGTATGAATGGAATGTCACCCAGACAAATTCCTGTGTACATCTGATTATCATTGGCGAATAAATATCCTTGTTAGCCAAAACTATTGCAGTTAAAAAGTAGGGAGCATTTGGAACAAATGAATCAGGATGGTAAAAATTAGGACAAGGAAGAAATTCCTGGCAGTGGGCAAAGCCTGTGTGGCTATATTCTGACCTACTCCAGGCCTTAAAGGGAAAATGTTTGTCAGCTCTGGGTTCTCAGCGGAAGGAATTTTAATTTCTGTGTTTACAGTACCCCACTGCAGGAACAGGAGAACTCCCGAAAGCACCATCATACAATTTAAAACACTTGCCATTCTTTACAGTTTCTGTGCATGATAAATACTTGCTGGTTAATAAATGGCAAATCTGACCACAAAAGGCAAACTTGATCAAATCTGGAAACTGTGTTCTACAGTGTGAATAATCCATCATCCCCCACCCCCAAACAAAAATCTGAACAGTATTTTGATTTATTCCAATCTGCATGTTACAGCACAAACCTTTCACAAACATGTAAACATAATTACAAACAGATGGACATCATAGTACACCATGAGATTGAAAAGCACACCTGTGGCATTATTGCGATGTCCAATGTAGCGATGTGTAAAGCTGGCACCATCAGAATGACTGTTGTCAAACAGGTAGATGTCCTCATCGTTGTAACTCCCCAGAATTTCTGAAAAACAAGTTAACACTGTTGTGGGGCTGCTGTAGCCAGACTCCCCTACAAAGAACAAAACCACAAATTCCAACCACTTGATAGGATATTGTACCATTATAATCCACATAAAAATACAACCTAAAAGTAAAAACTGGAAATGCTGACTCTTTCACCCATGTTCATACATGCCTACTTAAAACACATCCTCTCAAAACCATGGGCTGCTCTGAACGTCATATTACATTAGCACAGGATCACTTTCTATGAGCACAAGTCGCACTGACAAACACTGTTGCACATATCAAAACACACACACACACACAGAAGGTAGACATGTCTGTGGAGGGTGGGAGACAAGCGCTCACACTAAAAGTAGCTGGTAGGCCTGCATGTTCAAATGGAAATTAAACGGATGGAGAAAACACTCAGATGGACTCTCACTCACATCAGCCTTTTAAAAAAAATTAAAAAATTGAGTTAAAGCAGCTGCGAAGGTTCCAGAAGAAAAATATCTTCATTTCTGCAGCTGGCCACCACTGTCAATACTCACCTGTACCATTGTAGTTGTAGCAAGCACACGTGACGTTGGCTTTCAAGGAACTGTTCTCCTGCAGTAGATGAACAAAATTAACATTACAGAGTACAGCCATCTCTCCCTCTCTCCTTCATGTACACACACACACACACACAGAGGAGAAAATAGGGAACAGAGAGTGTCGGGAAGATTTTGATTTTTTTTTAAAGTTTTCTTCTTCTGCTCCATTTAAATACTTGATGACACCTCCTTCTTCCTTCTGGAGCTGTCAAAATCATCATTCTCAATAATAAATATATATACACACTTTTGTGCCGAACTGGTGCATTTCACCAGCACCAGTATTACCCCTTCCCTTTAAACGGTGGGCAAGGGCTATTCAACAGGAGCACCAACTTCACCATGCGCAAGGCACAACAAGGCAAGACACAAACTAAGTGTGCATAGGTGCTAACTTATCCTGCCTTGACTGGCAGCAGTCAACCATCCCATCCCAACCCCCAACCCCCACTACAGCCACTGACAGTACCAGTCCAAAAAAAGACAGAAAAAAAGAAGAAGAAAGGCAGTGTAGCACAGACACCCACTCACCAGGTGCTGGGGGCAGTACTTTTTCACAATGCCGCCATTCACTTCCTGGTAGATAGAAAACACACGACATGAATCCATGATGAACACTGGCAGCAAATGAAGCAGCTTCTCAACAGGGGATGGAGCAACTGCCACTTTAATGGCCCACAGTAAGTCTTAATAATCTTAACAGTCAAAAAGCAGACATTCTGAATAACAGTAAGCAAAATATAACACATTTCTCAAGACAGTCTAACAAATTCAGTCAGTCACCATGCTGGCTTTAAATGCTCATCACTGTTGTGAGTATATATGACTAAGTGCCAAAAGGTGTGTCTGCAAAGGGTGACTTGGTTGTGCTGAGAATAAAAGATGTTTAAAAAAAAAAATATTGTCTTGAGTGTGGGATGTGTGTAAAAATGAACGGGGATATAGTTGAAATAATTGCAGCACTAATTTTGAAGCAGTTTGGGAAATATCTCGGATAAAGTGTGATTTTACTGCTGAAATTCAACCATGAAAAACGGACAGTAGCACAGAGCCGGTCTCTGTCGGCGTCGTTTGGATAAAGAAAAGAAGGAAAAGTGATATTTATCACATCTGTTATAAATGTTAGTGAAAGATCGTTTTACAAAATTCATGCATCAGGAAGACTTTCACTAAATTATGCTTTTGTAAAAAGCGTATCAAACTTTATTTGATCGGATGTCATCCATGTTGCAATATGAAACGCAAACTTTCGACAACAGACTGAAAACAACTCTGACCCTTGACAAGAGCAGAAGTGACGTCATACGCACGTCAGACTCGCGATCAATCACTCAGCAGCTTTGAAAAGATTTAACCAAACAACTTTTGTTGCATTAAAAAAAACTGCTGCTACTCAAATTTTGTCACAATATATGACGTCTGATTATCTAACAATTTGTGAGTGAAAAACTAAATATTATAGGTTTACACTTGTCAACAAACACAAAGTCACCGTGTGACGCTTCCTACATTTGATTTGAATGGCGTCGAAGGAATCGTCTGCTGCGCACATCGAAAGGTACGTCACAATTATTGTCGTGAGGCTGCCGTCCGACCATTCCTGACGTCCAATCACAATTTTGCACTGTTTATTTTATGAAATCAGCTAGCTAATAGTTATTTAGATGATCTTTGTGTTCAGGTTAGACTGCAGTAAGACGAAGTGTCGTTTTTACGCAACAGGTGAGATTTGCGGTGGCTGATGTGCTAGTATCGCAATGAAAAATTATACTGCAGCATGAGCTCTTGCTGTAACTTGGACGTTCGATCACCATGTGGCGTAAAACTGACGTCCAGTTGCACAGTGCAGACATTTGTGAAATGTGACAGTTGCCATCCCAACACTGCATAACGTTTCATTTGGCAAGATCGACTTGTGAAATCGGGGATGGCTAAAAAAAAAATCATAAAAGAACATAAAAAAATTAAATAAAAAATTAAGAGGATTAAGTCGGTCGGACGTCAGGGTTGCCCCAAAATTTGTTGCTGATGACATCTGACACCTTTTTGTTTAAGTTTTGTAAGGCTACTAAGAGTCATTTACTAGACTTTTTATTTTGCTTGTTTGGTTTTAGTTTAGGTTTTCTACTTTTAATTTTATTGAATTATTCATTGTATTTTATGGATAAATTATGCTTGTGGATAGGATTTTTTTGTTGATGATGTTTCTCATCTTGGTTGTTATTGTCCTATTATTTCAGACTAATAGTTGCTGACAAGACCAGGAGTAGGACAAAACTGCCCCTGCTATGACCTTGATCATCAACTCCTCATTCAGTAACAGCACTGTGCCTGAAAATTGGAGAACCACACTCATCACACCTGTCTTTAAGAACGCTACCGTTCAAAAAAGCTCTGACCAATTTCCTTCACAAGTGTCGCGTCTGCAACTTGTGCAAGATCCTCACATATTGTCATCAGTAGCATCATGCAGTATGCAGAACATCATCATAGCTCCTGAACAACATGGCTTCAAATGTGGTCACTCATGTGAAACCCAACTCCTTGGCCTAATCACTTAAATCAGTGAACTCGCGCATGACTTTCAGGCAGGGAAACTGGTAGACCTTGTGGGATCACTGGTAGAACAAACACATGGATCAAGAGCTTCCTGAGAGATCAACAACAAGCCGTCATGGTTGATGATACCAGGTCAAACTTTCTCTCATGGGACTCGAAGGTGCCTTAAGGCAGTGTTCTTGGCCCAGAATTGTTTGTCCTATATATCAGTGACCTGCCATAACAGCCTACCTCCAGACTGAGATTGTTTGAAGATGACACCATCTGTCAGCACCCCATCTCCACAGCTGAAGATCAAACAATACTCCAAAATGATCTAAACAATTTCTGTATGGGTAATGAGAAGGCAGATGGAAATGCTTCCACCCGGACAGATGTGACATCCTAAGCGTCACTAAAAGCAAGAGGAAATACTACCATGTTTCTTCATGGCCGATGCATCAAGTCAGTCAACAGTACTCACTACTTGGGTGTTACACTGACTTCAGACACCACCTGGGTGACACATCAACATCACCAACAAGGCAAGCAGGACCCTGGGTTCTGGGAAGAACCCTGAAAAGCGGCTCCTCTTTAGTAAAAGGCAGTTGTAACACCAGTCCTGGAATATGCAAGCTCTATCTGGGACCCAAACAACAAGCTGATCAACTGCCTAGAGTCTGTACAGCAAAAGGCAGCATGGTGGACACTGCAGAGATGCTGCAGGACATCCAGTACAACATGCTGGCAACGCTGGGCTGACCATATCTCCAACACAGGCGCAGGAAAGCCAGACTGGTAAACTTTTAAAAGAATCGATCATCATGCAGTCATCAGTTTTGTTGTCGTTGCTAACTTCTGCTGGAATGGTCGACCGGAGCAAACGTATCTCCGAGCTTTTGTCCCAAACGTAGTCTAAACCTGCCGTGCTAAGTATAGGAAATTCTCCGTTTCAGATGACCTCACTGAGGATGTGGCTGCTGCACCCACCCTTGAGATTTTTGTTCACGTCTTCCAAAATCGTTACCTTCAGAGTAGGCTATGCCCCCCCCAGTGTTGATGATGGCTAGGGCTGTGCCAGTCAGGCTTTGCCCCAGGCGACCACTACAGCAGCTGGATTGACCTAGTTGGAGATGTGAAATACCAGTGGGCAGTGGGACACTCAAAACTCAATGTTGTTTGTTTCATTTTTTTAGTGGTGTGCGTTCTCTTGAAACATTCAAGGTAGTTTCTTTTTGTACCGTAGGAGGTGGCATGGTGTTTTAGACTTCTGTCAAATGTGTTTTGTGACAGAAGTTGACTATGAGATAGCCAATCGGAAGTGCTCAACAGGGTTACAATGCTATAATTACAAGCCAACTGTATGTAAATTGTAATGCGTATCAAAAAGGAAGTTGAATGCAGTACCCTGGATCTAAGTACATACTACTTTACTACCTTATGTGTATTTCTATAGCTGAAGAGAAAGTCTAATGTTGCACTGTCAAGTCTTAAGACTTTGTCGCAAGCTGATGTTCAACATTTTATGATTCTGCAGTAAAACTAAAAGCCAACAATCATAAGTTGAATGTAGCACTATGTTTAAATATATGTTTTTACATTTGTAGTTGAAGATAAATGTAGAATCTTCAATAATTAATGCACTGTCAAGTCACATTTATGACAGTCATACTTTGTTGCTGTAATGCTGATGTTCGACACTTTTGGTGGGTTTTTTGGTGCTATGTCAAGAAAAGAAACAAAGTCCTCAAAACTGACTTTCCAATGTGTCTGTTACCTGCACTAGAATGTCTGAATGGCAGAATGGATGAAACTTTTATTTTTTTGTTGTCAGAAAGAAAAGGTGAAAAATTTAATTATGTCGGATGTCAGGTATTGCAACAAACAGTACGCGCCAATATTTTTGTAAGAAGGTAAAGTGCAATAAATTTATTTGAAAATACTTGTGAGGACATCCTTAACCTGTCTAAAATGGTTGGGAATAAAATAATAATTTAACAGCCATACAGTAGTATGTTTGTGTCGCAATCCCTGACATCCGACGTAATACACTTCTCACCTTTCAAAGCTCGTTTTCTCAAAAACTAATAAAGTCGTTATCCTCCACTTTGAAGTGATGATTATCAATACAGTATACATTCTAAAAACCTACTTTAATTTTTTTTTATTTCATACTTTTTTTGTGACCTACTGTGTCCTCTTTTCATGCACACCTTTTGGCACTTAGTCATATATCAATTATACTCTTCAACTGCAAAAAAAGTTATCCTGACAATGGTTTGAATATTGTGTTGTTACGCCACTGATGTGACACACACACACACACACTCCAAAATTTGATTCATGTCACTCATGGCAACATTGCAGTTTGCGCACCACTGAAACAAGGATATTAGCAATAAGTACAAAATAAAAAATAAATCTAAATATATATTATGATCAAAATCCTTACCTCATTGATTTTCCTCTTGTCATATATCCTGAAAGAGATGAATCCACAAGTACATGAACATGGCAAAACATCACTTAATTTTAGAACATATGAACTGGGCACAAAATGTATAACTGTTCCAGCCTCACATAACCATTACGGTTGACTGTGCATTAAAAACCCATTCTCTATCTCTCTACAACTTTTGGGCAATAAATAACCCATAACCCAACTCAAAAATGTTGCTCCGAGTATGTGTTCAAAAGTAATTTCCATTTAGTCATATTCAACCCAGTGTAGGTACACATTTTCTTTACGTTATTTTGATAAGCATCTCCAATCAGCTTTAGCAAAAGAAAAACTTACATGCATGAACCATTCTTGACTGTCTACATTTCTGTTTTACACCCAAGTAAGCTCAACATAGACTGAAGGATGGAGGTCAGTTGTTTTTGTTTTTAATCTTCAGTGTCTTGACTTAGAGAATTCTTCCTTTTGGTTTTGTGTACTTCATTGTATCTGGGGACTTTCCTCTTCTTCTACAGTCACAACACCCAGTCTAACATTTTAATATGTGATATTTCTGAACATTTTGGCTTGGGAGTATTTTTTTCTCTGCTGAACTCTCTGTGTCAGCGTAACTACTGTGTTAGTACATGGGACCTCAGTTCTTAATCCAATCTACAAGACTGAAAGACTAGACACACAGGCCACCAGCCCCCGAAAGGGGAGCAGGGAACAGATTATAGTCTATATTCAGACTGAAACCCAAACCCCTCTCGATCCCAAACCTATCATCTTCACACCCAGCCACACCACCTACAATCAGCGAACACAGACACAATGCAAAAAGACCGCAGTAACATTCACAAGTGCAAAGAGACTGCAATAAAATATTCATCAGCTTTCTTTTCAGGAACTAGGTGCTTTTCGAGACTGCTCTGTCTAGAGCCCTGAGCATTAACATTTGGCAGCTTTTGTGTATCAGTTGCTGTGCATCACGAGTTCCCCACTGTTTTGAGAACTGTACAATCTGTAACCATTGTGCCTTTGTTCTTTACCTGATGAAGTGATCACGACCCCCAGTGCAGAACTCATAGGAGTTGACAGGGTTAGAGTGGATAGAGTACAGAGCCACTTTAACATCATTCTCCTTGGTTACCACCAACCTGAAGGAAAAAACAAAAATGATGACCTTTCATGACACTCTCAAATCAAAGCCGACTTACACATCAAATATAAAAACTGGGCATCCAGGTGAAATACCAGTTGAACATGAACTTTCCGAGTGCTGATTGCAGCGTTTGTACAGACTTTACAGGCTCGTTTGAACAACAAAATTCCAGACTTCTTCCCCAAAATCTTTTCTGTTACAATTTCTTTACTTGCATTTCTTAGTTAACAAAAAAGTTAGAAAAAAAATCCATACATTTTTGTGGACCCAGATAGGTTAAGCCCATCCTGCCAAAACTATTTTTTAGACCTGGAAAAGCCCTTCAAAATTCAAAACTTTTCCGGAACTTAAAACTCTATGTAATTTTTCATTTTCATTTTATTTTAAAGTACAGCAAACAGAATGCTACATACTTTTGTGGTTTGTCTTCTCGCAGATCAATCTGGTAGGTCATGGCATCTTCCCCACAGCTGAGAAACACATGGGGAGAGTCGTACTCAAGAGCAAGCTGCAAATACACAATTAACAAAACATATAAGTTCTGCCCACTAGCTTACTAGCAATGCTACATTTAAAAGAAAACAATGTATCATTAAAAAGAGGACCTAAAGAGGCTCTGAAAGAAAATCACTGGCTTGGGAAGACTGTCCAAGAATTGAAAAAATATAAGTTTCAAGGTGTACCTGTCTTGAAATTAGGACTCTAAAAAGAAATACAGAAGCCACCTGAAGAAAACACAAAGGGCAAATGCTTAGATGCCATATTCAGAGGAAAAATGCCATCTGTCTCTACAGAACAATCTTTAGAACAAAAAACAGTCTTTTATTTTTTCCAAACATTTAAAAAACAAAATAAACAATTCTTTAAAAATGGAATGTTGTTGATCCAACTGGGGTTAAAACTTAAATTCACAAAAAGCAAATCTATGCAAAGTTGGTACACTTAAATTATTTACTGCCACGAAAAAACTGTTTATAAATCCAAGGGGGAACAAAACTCAGAAAGGACTGCACAACACCTTGTGTGCTGCTCCTCTGTGCTGTGCAAGCTTCTTGGTATTTTTACAGATGCCAGTGAGCGACAGCTCTGCAAGTCGCACCTGTCCGTCACGGGCACAGCTCACCACATGACAATCACCGCTGAATGGCATGAACTTGGCCTGGATCAAATTCAAAATGTGCGCACACAGTTACACTTTCAGTAAGACCAACATACTCACTGTAGTGTTAATCACTTAATGGCACTGTTCAATTCACCAGCTTACACAGTATTACATTGCATGGGAAGTAGGGGTATATTTTGTATTACAGCAACCTTTAATTAATCATTTTCCTGCCCTTATATTGTTACAACATCCTAATTTCTATGATGTCCAAGTCCAATAAAACTGCTTTTCTCATACAATGATGCATAAAGGATATTGTAGTTAACACAGCTTCTGCCTGATTTCATACCTTTTATGTATTCCCATATGGATTGGCTTCTCAAAATAAATGTTTTTGGTTTATTCCATTCCTCTATGAGTATGACACAACTGTTTAAAGGAATTAACATCAGCAGTATAAATTCTTTGGCAAGGAAATGTATGAATCAATGTGTAAGCCAGCTGACATATCAACCTGCACTGGGTGTATGCAAGTACACCACCTTTATATTACTGTGCAAACACTATTAACACTTCTTAAAAGTTCAACTTCAAGAGAATTGTACTCCCACACTTTCTTCCCCACTGTGTTACAATCAATGAACTACAGAACTGAACCACACATCACTAATTTACATTTTTAGCTGACCTGAAACACATTGCTGCGATGACCACTGTCATAGATGAGAGCCCGCCGATTGCGTACCCAGTTCCACAGAACAATGTGAAGGTCATCTGAACCACTGGCCAGCAATGTGCCTGAAATTTATTTCAATAATTAAAACAATCTTACTCACTGCAAGAAGATTAAAAACAAAAAATTTGGTCAGCAGAGAACAAGACAGCATTTTCCTAAAAACTCACAACTACAGATCTATCTTTAAAAATCCAATCCAGTGTGTCAACTTGATTGATGCACAGTCAGTTTTAAAAAAAATTCTCTGCTGTTTTATTTTTTCTTCCTCTTCTTAAATTTTCTTTGGCTGTGTTTTCATTTGTTGATACCTGACAAAGCTGAAAGACAAAGGACATGTAACACCCATTTGGTAAAATTCTGAAAAAGTGGATAACTAAATCAGACACTTGGCGGCGTGTACACAACCCTGGGTTGACTGGAAAACTCAGTTAGTAACTGGCATATCAATGTATTTAGATTTTAAATATTTTAAGTCTATGCTATCACTTATTGGAAAATCAACAAAGGGAGTTAATTAATGCCAGAAATTAAAACATCACACGTACAAACACACCAACAAAGACCAGAATCGCCTACGGTAACTCTCATCTGGCATGTGAGTAAATTCAAGCTACATAAACTCCACCAGTGGAGTGAGAATTACCATAGGTGACTCAGGTCTTTGTTGCTGTATTTGTGCGACGTCTTGAGTGTTAATTAACTCCCTTATTTGTTGATTCTGCAGGCACTATGGGCCTCATTCTGTTTCAGATTATCACTTTTGGAGTAAAAATGCTACTTTAATTTGGCTCTTGTGTGTGTGTATATTTACAAGGACACTTTGGCCTATAATGATGGCTAATCAAACCAAGTTTCACTGCAAAAGGATCAGTAGTTCAGAAAATATGGTTGAAACGGTCATATTTTTCTATTATAAGCCTTCACTGTGACCCTTGAACAAGTTGAAGACATAAGAGCACTGTTCTGTTTACATGACATTCCAGCTCATGATGATGCACCACCACACCAAGTTTGGTTACAAAAACTGAGTGGCTCAGGGGGCATCATCTGAACAAAAGCTGGATGCATGGAACAGTGATTCCAGTATGACTCCCCCCCCCCCCCCCCCAAAAAAAAAAACAACTTTGTTACAGTGGGATATGACTTAGTGCCAAAAGGTGCGCAAATGGGGGGTCCAATTTTTGACTGTCGATAAAATCCGTTTCAAACACTTTGTCTTGTTGTTGCTTTGTGTGTGTGGTCAGTATCACAGTGGAAACAATATGAGCTCCAAATCTGAGCACTGGAGAAATATTATTTTTTGAAAGTGAAAAGCACCACGAAATTCGACCCCTGAAAACGACACGCTCACGGTGAGTGCTTTCGATGCTTTCATTCACATACATGACGAATCAAAACATTACCTCAGTCACCGATTTGCACAGAGGAGATATCGCTTTACACAGTGCATATAAAATTGATTATCACTAAGTTTTGTTTTTGGAGTTAGAGGCTCCAAAATATCCCTCGGTCGAACGTTATGTGTGTTGAAATGTTTCATGACCAGCATCCGCAGACAATCTAGTGAAGAACGGACTTTCTCTTTTGTCGAAACTTTACTGCATCGGGCGCCAATGTTTTATTTTACTGCCAAATGTCTGGGTAGTTTTTAAAATATATTTTGCCATGCTTCATAAAATTGTTGCAATAAATAACGTTCAACAACGTATTAGATTAAACAAGCAAAAGGGAAAAAATTAAGTTTTCGCGGATTTGCACTACTTTCCGGTCAGCCATGTTACACATCCGGGTCATTTGCTTTTAGCACATGGCCGCATGGAAGAGACGTTCTGATATGCGAAAGCTGTGTGGTAATATTTTTGAAGACCGTAACGTTTCAACTTTATTTAAACGTTCATCGGAGATTTAGTCAAATCTTCCAGTTATACGATGATATTTATATTGGTATATGCCGAATCTTTTAAAAGTATCGGAATGTTAGCATACAGAGTGAGTTTTTGTTGCTGTCGATCTAAAGTTTGTTCAGATGCTTTCGAAAATTTATTTTCACCAAGTTTCTTACAACATGAGTGCGTGTTGAAATCGTAATGTGCGACAGCAGATTGGTTATAAACAGTATATTCTGATCGTACTCTTAACATTTTTTGCTTGCGCTTAACGCAGTTCATTTTGTTTACAAACTACATCTTCAAATAAATCATCATATATGGTAGACAATTCAAAATTACGCAGGTTAAAGTCGTCAAGTTAGATGTTGAACATTACGATTACAACACGTGCTGTGGAAATAATAACGTTCGACATAATTATAGTGACCATGCCTGCCTGCCTTCCAGAGTTCTAAAAATGTAAGTGCCGATCTTAATAGCATTATTCTTTGGCTGTGATTTTTTTTAGTAATATTTATTACGATTTTTTCTATTTATTATTATTAATTCTTTCACTTCGAAGTTAACTGTTCAACTATTTTTGTCCTAGGCACCCGAGTCAACATGACCAAGAAACGCATGGATGACAGGTTACGTGTGTGTTTTCCTGTGACACCCAAAAGCAGCAAAAGTTGCACTCACTCTTACTTGCTCCATTTTCTCTTACAAAACACTTACTTGTTTGTTAAATAATAAGTATTATTTATTTTGTTATGAAAAACAAGTACCATGTTGTCTATTTAACATTATGCTATCCACTACAACAAAATTAATGCAGCAAAAACTGTTCACACGGAAATAGTTACGTGTCTTTATACTCTACAGTAATGAAAAGTTACTGATTGATCATTTTCATCAAGAAACAAACAGCATTGTACATCTTGTTGAAATAGTAATGTACGACATATTTCTTACATCATTTGCTGTTTATGTCAAGAAAGCTTAAATTTGAGGAGAAAAAAAAAATCATCAAATCTTCCTTGTCACATATTGTTCTATTAAAGAATAACTGTTTATGTTTCAAAATGTGTTGCTTTTTATTCATTTAAAAATGTTCAAGATTGGCTGTATGCTGAACATTATGTATTGCAACAAACTATGCGTAGCATGCTGTTCTGTGTGACACAGAACAACAACAGTTTACTTGGTAATATTCATGTGGATCACATCTTGTAAGATCAGTTGGGTTTTCACAGTTAACTGCATGATTAGCAGCACAGTGATGTGGGCTTGTTGTAATGTGTAATGTTCAACATCTTGTCACAAATCACACTGAAAGTCAAATTTTTCATGAACGAAGAGCAGCATGCCTTCTCCCTTCACTGGTGGATGACTTCACGTGTTCATTCAAAAAATGCATTACTCACTCACATCCTGTCAACTTTATTTTCTAGTACCTGTGTCCTCTTTTCTTGCGCACCTTTTGGCCCTAAGTCATATATAAATTATACCAAACACCTACCAAGACTACTAATGCTTCAATGGCTGGTCATAGTAATTAACACTGGAAACAATTGGCATCAGCTAGTTTAGTGACTTACCTATACGATTAAAATGCAAGGCATTAACACAGCCATCATGGTACTCCATCTTGTACTGCAATTTGAGCCTCTGCACCATCTGCAGGGACCCTTGTACCTTTTCACGGAAGACGGATGGGGGAGTGCAGTTTGTAAGACCAATCTCCCGATTCCTCAAATCAGTAACTGCACGCCATTTATGCTTTGGCCAGGGTCTCTCAGTGACTTCTGGCTCTTCTTCTTCACTGCTTTTATCCCCAGTTTCCATGGCAGCACGCTCTTCATCATCATCAGAATCTGTATCACTGCTGGATAAAAGAGCCTCATGGCGTCGCTTGCGTTTGGCTGAGGCTGAATCAGCAACCGCATCATCATCATTGTCCTCATCTTCATCAACAACATGACGTGGCCCACCTTCTGCACCATTGACTGAACTACTGACTCCATCTGTCTCCATATTCACAGAGTCTTGAACATGAAAGTCTGCTGCAGTGCTGGTCTCGTTAGGAGAAATATCAGTGCTGTCCAAGTTATTGTCTGAAAACGAAGCCTCCACATCCACATCATCATCAGGTCGGCTGTGGCTATCTTCTGATTTCACCGATTCTGAATGGGACAGAGAATATCCAGTGCTGTCTACAAAACACTCACTGACACTGTCACCACAGTCTGCATCAGAGGACAATCCATCCCGAGTGCTAGCAGAAGGGGATTTCTCCACGTCAATTCCGCTGTCATTTTTCTGAAGCTTTCTGACACCACTTAAATCCCCTTCACTGCTACTGGAGTCGGGCAGTTTGGGATCAGTACCATTAGCTGCAAGCTCATGGTTGGAAGACACGTTATCATCTCCACCTCCAAGGTCAACTGAATGGCTTCCAGCACTGTCGGGCAAGGGTGCAGCTTCTGCCATTGTCAGTCAACAGGATGATAACTTGACCACAGAAGTATTGCACTTGGTCCTAAAAATGAACCTTGCAGAATGTTAGAAGCAAACTACTTTCCTGTCTGATCAAGTCCACATTGCACTAGGTCAGTTTCTCACAAATGGCCTCACATGTTATGTTTACCTGCAGAGGAACAAAAGTAATTTTTATTAGTCACTTCAGTGAGTCTGTGTCTCTGTGTCAGTTTCAGCACTTGAATTGTTCTCAGAAATTACCACTGAGGCTAACTAATATCAAATCAGTAACCTCTACCAGTTCTTTCTTGTTAGTAATGTTACACTGATCCTTTAATTGTACTACTAGTTGTAATCTTGGCATGCAGCAATGGAACAATAATTAACTTCGTTTTTATGCCCAGTCAACCAGGACAGTTATATTAGAGCAACACTGGAAGAGAGTACACGAATACGGATAACATACCAGTTGAGTCTGAAGCATGACAGTTTTTCAATTTCAGAATGCAGTGATAACACACAACTGAATGTGGTTGGGAGATTAAAATTTGTATGCACAGGCATGGGTCGAGGGGAACCATCAAAAAACAAACAACAAAAATCATAAACCAGAGGGCCTGGGAGAATGCCCCTTTCCCCCATCTGGGAATCTGTTTAGTGTTTAATCTGGGACTGTCTGACAGTACAAATGCCAGTACGCTGAATCTAACAGAAACAATGCTAGTGCTGCTGGAGACCAAATTTCTTTGTTTTTGTTGTTCTTCTTTCTTCTAGTTTTTTGTTGTTGTTTTGTTTTTTGTTGTGTGTGTGTGTATGTGTGTGTGTGTACCTCAGTTCACCACAGTGTCAAAATGTTTTATTTTCCAAAACAGCACAGTTGCTGTGGCGGTGTTTTTGTTTTTTGCAATAACTCACTTAGTTAAACTTGAAGTTAATGTATCCCCCATCTTTGTAAGTGTTACATGGTTTCCCATTAAACTTGCCAATTCTTTCAACTCTGACCTTTTTTGAGGCCCAATTCCAGTTTCCACCACCATTTACTTTTCATGCTCTCATCACGAACAATACTCAGCCCCTGTTTATGATAAATGTCATCTTGTGATGACACTGTGCCAAAGCTTTAGGATCAGTTGAAACATTTCCACAGCCAACCTATCTGAGGAGATGAGCAAACTGCTTGAGAAAAGTCACTAAATCAACATGGGAAGAAGAAGAAAAAAAACTAACTTCCTATCTGCAGGAATTTCTCTTCCATGTATGGCCAAGTGGGACCTTGCCTCTAAAAACTGAAGAAGAAATACTTTGACAGTGACAATTCCATCACCTGTACAGTTTATACGTGAAAAACTTAACATTGGATTCAGCTCAGTACTGTTCTTTGACTCGTTTGAGATCAATAAAGTTATATAATTCACAGGTTTACAACTTCGTAAAGTATTGTAATCTGATGCTATATCCAGCTTTTGGTGCGTAAAAAGCAGTAATGTTGTGATTATAATCACCTGTACATAAAAGTAAAAGATAACCTACACCAATTTTTATGTGAACTACATCATAAATGGTGAGCACAGCAAGGACAGCTAATAAGGCAAAACTCTCTTTCATGACCACTTTCCCCCCAAAAGAAATTAACAATTCATAGGCAAGTTTAATGAATACACACTCTGACTGCCAAGTCCTTTCTTTATAAATGATGATGTAGATCACCTAGGCACAGACTGCAGTGGCAATATATGGCAGTATGCACTGGTATTAACTTGTTCTTGTATAGTTGATTAGTACTGTGTATTATTTTCCTGGCATATTTTTATCTGCAGTGTTACAACTGTACTGAACAATATATGCTTCTAGTGTTGTGGCACAATATACCACAGAAACAGTACTGGCTCTTCTCTCTCTCTCTCCCCCCCCTTTTTTTTTTTTTTTTTTTGTGAGCCGCTCGTCGGCTTCTACAGTTCTAGTAAATCGTTCATAACCAGTGCCATTTTACCTGATTTCTTTTCTTTTGGTTAAAAAAACTACTCCATGAGTCACACAGAACAATATCTGCCTCTCAAATGATAAATCGTATTAACCTGCCGCCCCTGACGAGAACACACGGCCTTGAGAACATCATATACTGATCTAGATGTCAGTACGTGTACGATGTGCATCGTTCCCAGTAATCCAACCACGAAAAACATAGTTCTTTACAAATTTCCATCTTTCACTAACCATATACACAGACATTCAGTGGATTTCACATACTACCCCAGTAACTACAAAGGATCGACTTGCATCTCGTGTTAAGCCATATTCGTTCACATTCAAGAAAATGTTTTGGCAGCCATCTTTGAGAAAACAAGTTGAACTGAAAACCAAAACAAACTTCTGGGATACACTTCTGCTTTGCCAACCACTGTCTGCGCGGTTATAATATCACCATCACATTTAAGGCTCACAAAAGATAAACACTTGTGCACTAAACGCACATTAAATTATCTGTTGAATGTGCCCCAAGAAGAATTTCAGTGTCGTTTTTCCTTTACCTTCTCCGCATCTGGATTCCGTCTTGTTTTGCTCGACTCATCCATGTGCAGAAACGGAAATGGCGAGTTTTCATTGGACTTTTATAATCGCTTTGAGCCGCTCAAATTCAAAACGCACTGCAATCAACACCTTATTATTGCATACTTATAAACACAAATAGTTAATATCAGGCAATTAATATTAAATAAAATTTCAGTAACTGAAAAATCAACAACAAAAATATCATTTTCTGCTGGATGAAAATATGGTCGCTACCTGACCAAAATGGACTTTGACAACTCGGATAGTCCAGGAAGATTTTTCACGTCTCTTGTCAGGGATTTGAAGTCTTTGGCGATCAGCAATATCGAGTACTTCAAGGATGGTAAACTCAGCCATCATGCAAAATTTCACGTTGCATTTTGCTTGCTTTTTGAATACTTGGACATTGGAATTGAACCCTGTTACAGGGAAATTTCACAGCGAGCTCCTGAATTTGATGCTTCACCCACAGAGAAGGGCAACGGCTACAGAAGTCTTCTGCGTATTGTGCAAAAATGTTGCCTGCATCTTGTACAAATATCCCGTCATGTGTCAACTAACAGAGAGTCGATGCTGTTTAGGAGAGCACATTACATGAAAGAGTTGGAGGCGTACGTAGCAGCTTTGGGACAGCTCAGAGCCTGCCTCTATTATGCTCAAAAGTTGATGACATATTGCCAGGCTGGCTACTTATTTGCAGACGAAGAGACGCTGGACGATGCACTTGCAGAACAGTTGATGACTGATGTTGAGATGCTCAGTCAAGACTGCTTTTATGGAAGATGCCTTGGTTTTCAGGTTTGTTACATGATGTATTACTTTACTTTTGTCATTGTCAGACTGTCACTCATTTATTGGCTGTTTCATCAGTTGTCTGTATAAGTGTCCTGTTCCCCCCCCCCCCCTTTTTTTTTGGGGGGGGGGGAGGCAGGGGGGGTCTGTCTGGTAATCTGCACAAAAAAAGCAGTGGGCTGAGAGTATTTGATTCCAAACTAGACCACCAAAATTGCAAGACTGTTTTGCTAATGACAAAATTAGAATTGCAAATAATCAAAACTCGTCTACCCAAACTGACCAGAGGGTATAAATATTCAATAATAAAAGCTCCAATTTTGACAATGCTGGTGAGCTTGCAAGGATCAAGGATTACTTGTCAAAGGACATTCATCTGATGTGCAACCAGCCATGTGGAAACAAGAGAAAAAGATATAGATTTATTGAAATTCAAAGTAGGGTTGTCAATGCCCGGCCCATGGGAGCGCTTTGCTAGCTGGATGGGCCTAGGCTTAGACCTGAAAAGAATTCTGCAGGGATTTTTTGCCCTCTTCAGTTTACAGCCAGAAGTATGCTCATTTGACTGTCATTTTAGTTTCTTTCATTTTAGCTTATTTCATCTCAGTCATTCTCCCAGTATAATTCCATTATGTCCTCAGTGTGAACTTAGAAGAAGATCTCTTGACTGCCGTAGAAGAGGAAAGCTGCCTTACCACTACCAGTACTCTTACTCTTAGCATTATTGCTTCAATGACATGACACACAGTCTACTTCTTCCTTTAAAAATATTGACTATTTTAATTTATTTTATAGCATTCATCTTCAACACTGAAGACATTGACGCACAGTAGGCAAAAATGAAATCAAATGATTTAAACTACTTTTTAGACCAGATTTTGCCCCTCGAGTGGTATCTGTTCTTAGACATGCATCATGATCATCTGATCATTGACATTGTATATATGGTGTTAGTGCATGTCCATGTGTAAGTGTATACATTTGTGTGTGTGTGTGTGTGTGTGTGTGTGTGTGTAGTTTTAAGTTTAACCAAGGAAGAAGAAAACAGCATGGTTTGGTTAGACTATGGAGTCCTGTGACTGACACTAATGACACTGACAGTGACACTGACAGCTTGGCAAAACCAGGCAAGTAGGAGCTTGCATGGCTTTTTAGACTCAGAGATAAGGAAAATAGAAACTAAGAAACACTTCCTGGAGCATTAAATCAAAACGAAATCACCAGGCAGCATGCCAGTAGTTAAATGCCAGTATTTAAGTTATAACTTAACTACTAGTACTTACTACTCTATAGCTTATAATTTATATGTAGGGTAGTGTGTACTACTGCTTTTAGTACAAGACATTTCTGACAACATTATGTGGAAAAAATGTGAAACAAGAATGACTGCTACTTGCTAGCATTCTAAAACAAGATCCAAACACATGAAAGGTTCGAAAGTATGCTATTTATTAAATAATTAGGACTAAAACACGATGTGCAAATTTTGGGGGTAAACCCCTTTATCAAGCTACAGAACAACATTTTTAACAGTTATAAAACAACAGTTAAATGGTGAAAAACAATGAAAAATGAGATCACTTGGTGGCTTGTCTGTTTTTGGTTGAGCTATATTGTTTTCCTGTCCATTGCTTGGAAGAAATGGGCTTTTCTTCTGATTTCTTCCAAGCACTGGACAGGAAAACAACAGAGCTCAACCAAAAACAGACAAGTGATGTAGCCTTTCATCTCATTTTTCATAGTTTTTCACCATTTAAGTGTTGTTTAAGTGTTGATTTGTAGCTTGATAAAGGGGATTCCCCCCAAAATTTGCACATTGACCGTCATTGTGTTTTCCCCCTAATAAATAGCATTCCTTTGAACTTTTTAATATGTATGTGTTTGGATTTTATTAATATTATTATGCATTTTTTTTTACTTACCACAATTAGCAGTAATGAGTGGCCTAGCTTCTTCAAGTTCTTGCCAGCTGTGGGTATTGCTGTAGTTCCTATCGCTGAGTATTACTGTAACAGTAACAGTGTAATGGTATTTGGATTCTGACACTAATGACTAATGTTTTTAAGTTCAGAAAATCATTTACTGGATCAGTGAATGATTACACCAAACTCCAAGCACTGGTTTACGACATCCTTCCTTCAACCACTGCCATAATTAGTTACGCCATAGGGTCCAGAAAACTGTCAGTTAACGAGCAGTTTTTTGTTGGTGCTCAAACAGTAGTAAGTTTGTTACAAACAACTCGAATAAAACAAGGCATGCTTGGGCACCGCCAATAAAGTTTACACCAGCACAAATAAAACCACAATAGTTTGAATCGAGACGGAACTCTTCTTTTTTTTACCCAGGGTGGATGCGTCTCATGTTTACGTGCGTGCTTTGGCGCTAGGTTGCTTCTACGGTCTTATCAGTATCCAAACCTGCATGGAGATAAAGAGTGCCCCTTCAGTGGCGTAACTAAATCTGGCAGAGTTTGGAGGAAGGTGCCAGAAAGCGATGCTCGGAGTGTGTGATTACACGTGACAACTTGTAAATTTTACAACTAATTAATAATTCAAATGCATTTCTTGATCCCATTCCAGTTTTGCGAGTCAATGCAGCGCCCACTAAATGTGGTTGCCATAGCAATGGCATCCTTTGCGGAAGGCTACCAGGAGCCTTCTCAGATAATGAAGGTGGCTACCTCACTGTTCAACAGTGGCAAATACATCATGAACCCTGACCTCAGGGCACAACAGGTAACGCTAACAGTAACACTACAGTAAGAGTAGACTTAGTAAAATGGCTGATACCATGATTGATAGACTTTCTTGCCCTGCATCTGAATACATGACTCCTTACCTGACTTGAGATCTATAAGTATAATTAGTTATTAATATGATGTGTTTATGTCTTATGTGGGACTGTTGGAGTTATGCCAGTCACTGAATCAGACTGACATGCTATGACTTGGAGAATACAAGCTCTGAATCTAATGAGTCAGTTTACTGTTATTTGTAGGCAGGAAAAAATGTCTGGGAGAACTTTAAACAAAAAATAATTAATGGAAACAAGAAAGAAAAACATTATCTCCTAGGGTGCAGTTTTTTATGTTACTTGTTAGAGTATGCCCTGACTCCTTAGCCAGCTAATTTGCTAAAGCAAAAAAAGGTGATGCAGGCCATGCTTTTAATTGCCTGAAACATACATTCTGTTTTTAGTTTTCTTCTTTTTCTAGACAGACTGAAATAGAGTATGTTCTAATACTGCTAAGCATAGCCAGTTCATTTATTAAAGTTTTAAACTAAAGGCAAAAAAAAGTGATCCAAGCTGTGCTTTCAATTTGATTGGTAAAAGCATAATTCCATGCAGATTCAAACTGAGTAAACATTACATGTATTCTAACTGCTTTACCAATGCTGGTGAGGCATGCTGTAATATGAATATTTTAAAACAAAACTATGCACTCAGTCTTGAAGTCCAGTTGCATTATAAATATAATTCTAAAACAAAACTATGCACTGTCTCTTGAAGTCCAATTGCATCATATTCTAAAACAAAGCTACATGCTGTCTCTTGAAGTCCATTTGCATCATTTCTGTTACCCTAGTTACACTCGCCCTGATAAAGCCATACTGGTTGAGTAGGCGTAAAACACCAACTTACTTTCATACCCTAGTTACACTCCAAGAAACCTGGTGTCTGACAACCTTAGCAAAGTGGTGATAATATTTAATATTTATAATATATAAATTATAGCTTATGATCAGGATAGCTATAGCTCTCTCAGTCTCTCTATCTGTCTGTCTCTTCCCCCTCCCCTCTCTCTTTCCATGTCTGCCTTTTTCTCCTTGGCCTTCTCTTTCTCTGCTATTTTGAAATTAAATTCTCTTTGTGTCGGTCTTCTTGGGACTGCCTGTGGCAAGAAAGGGGAACCAACTTACTGAATTTTGCATTACATTATTATGTAAAAACAGACTGTGCGTGAGTTAGTCCAAAAAACTCTTAAAAAGTTAGTTGTTAGAATGTTACAGAATCGCTGCCCAGGTGTATGTATTCTTGAATATTTTTTATTCAAATCTGAGAGTGGTTTTGTGTACAAGATAAGTAAAGCAGGACAGGGCCAAGGACAGAGCCCCAAGATGGTTCTTAGCAGTCATTGCCAATGGTTACTGTTTGAGTCCTACCAGTACCAGAGAGGCAAGGATCGAAGCATGGCAGAGCTGTGCTGTGTACTGTGATTCTTTTCAGTTCAGATATATATATATATATATATATATATATATATGTCTGTGGTTTTGTGTTGTTTGTAATCTTGGATGCTTTCACTTGGTGTGTGTGTGTGTGTGTGTTGTTTAGCAGTGCTTTAGCAGTAAGTGTAGCTGCCTGTGCTTGTATAATTTGTAATTCAGTGTAAGTCACAAGGTCAGTAAGGGTAATTTTGTGTGTCTTATTTTTTTCTGGTGTGTCATTTTGTATATATATATGCAAATATATATATATATATATGTGTGACTCAGTCTTTCAGTTTTATATATGATGCATTACTCTGTGTCACTGCATGTTGCTCTGTGTTTAACTTAAAGTACTTTTTTTTTTTAATGGTTAAAGTTTTTCAGTTTCCAAAGTGGTGATGGAATACGGATTGTTTTGGTAGCAAGTTGTAGTTATGATGATTCATGAAGCAAAAAAATTCTTGTTCCTGTGACAGGTTGTGAATATAACTCGCACAGCAGATATCCAGTTTTGCAAGGCGTTCTGGTCAATTACAGAGACAGAGATTATGCATGTGAGTAATTATTTACAGTGCATGTCTTTCAGTAGCTATGGCAATATTGATTTGTACTTGTAAAAAATTAAGATCTGCATGTAAAATTGTGTTCTTCTGAATTTATTCTTGTATGAGTGTACCCTTACAAATTTATTACAAAAACTGAGAAAGATAAGCCCACTTTTACTTTCAAGATCAAATCAAACAGTGGTCAAAGCCAAAACTGCTGATTTTTAGTGTCATGAATGACTGTATTCTTTTGATGGTCACAAATTGAAATAAGTGCTGTGTGATGACGATGCCATGCTTTTAAACTGTTACTTTAAATATGGTTTGTCCTGGTGTCTAGTAATACTAAGATATTTAGTTTTTCAGTTGCACTTTTCTTTCTGTGCTGCCATGCATATGCACATGCTTGTCATGTGTATACTATTACATGTACTGATGCTGGAACAAGTTGTTGGCTTTTGTGTCCAGCAACTTCCCTCCATGGTGTGCCCTGCGGTGCAAGTGGATGAAGTGTTTCACCTGGGTCCTGACGCCTTTGACATGCCTTCAGCTGATGGAAGTGAGGATGTCACCATCACGCCTCCCTGTGCCCACACTGGCCCCGCCCCTGTGCAAGTGCGACTCATCTCCTATCAGCTAAGGGAAGGCCAGGTGTGTATGCTCTGCAGGTGTGTGGGTAGTGCAGATATACATAAGTATGCTCTCCAGGTGTATAGGTAGTGCAGGTGTGTATCACTGTATGCTCTGCAGGTGTATGGGTAGTGGTATGCTTTCTTCACCTGTTCTTCTCCTGTTCAATTCAGGCAGCTCATGGTTTTTACATGTTTGTGAACTGTGCATGATTGTTATGTATTTCTATGGACCTGATTGTAATGGTAATGTTTCTAGTAACTTTTGTGTTTACTTATTGGAGGCAGTTAACACATGCAGTGCTTCTGTAGCAAAAACCTTGATATGGATGCTTTTTTGGACAATTTGAAAGGAAGTTTTAGAAACTTGCATTGGAATAAACTCTGTCATGCTTTACATGTTCACACTTGTTTTAGTGTTGTAGAACCAATTTCAAGGTCACAGGTGTCTCAGAAAAGGAACTACTTTTCTTCTGCATTAACCGTTTCTTTTGGTTTTCATTTTTAGTGATTTTGTGTTTTAATATCTGTGTGTGTGTGTGTGTAGGAACAGCACTTAAAGGCATCTAAATCACCAAGTAGTCGCAGTCCTACAAAAGCTGCCAGATCCCGAGGATTGCTTGTTCACTGTCATGGGGGTGGTTTTGTTGCACAGTCGTCACGGTCACACGAGGTATGTGCTGCCATCACCGCCATTTGGGTTGGACATTTCTGTTACAAGTCACTAGTAATGCACAAACTGGGGGCTTTTGGTTATCTGATCAGAAAGAAATGAAAACAAAGTTGATGATGGTCTTGAGATGTCCTAGGTAAGCAAGTTAAAAGTGGGTGGTGCCAGTCCTGGAGACTGTTCAAGTCCCATTTTGCAGGTTAGAAATGGAAGGTGGCAATGAAATGCTTTGTGTGTGTGAATATATTTCTATCTGCGTGTTTTGTGAGGGTTAGTTGTTACATGCAACTGTATGTGTGGAAGAAGACATGAATGATTTGGTTGGGTGGGGGGGGGGGGGGGGGGGGGATTTGTAACAGTTGGTTACTATGATTTTCAGAAGTTAAATTTGTCCACATCTGTGCTTTTTGGTTGACATTAATCTTTAAAATAGCTTGTGTATTAGCTTCCAGCACATCCAGCATTCCTGCAGGGTACTGTCACATATTTGACACAGAAACAACACCTGTGTGTCTCCAGGTGTATCTGCGAAACTGGGCCAAAGATCTGGACGTTCCAATCTTGTCCATTGACTATTCTCTGGCACCAGAGAGCCCCTTCCCAAGAGCCCTGGAGGAGTGCTTCTATGTCTATGCCTGGGCAGTGCTCAACTGTGATAAACTGGGTCAGTGGTCTGTAGAGCAACCAAACCAAAGGGTAACTGTGATAAACTGGGTCAGTGGTCTATAGAGCAACCAAACCAAAGGGTAACTGTGATAAACTGGGTCAGTGGTCTGTAGAGCAACCAAACCAAAGAGTAACTGTGGTAAACTGGGTCAGTGATCTGTAGAGCAACCAAACCAAAGGGCAACTGTGATAAACCGGGTCAGTGGTCTGTAGAGCAACCAAACCAAAGGGCAACTGTGATAAACTGGGTCAGTAGTCTGTACAGCAGCCAAACTAAAAGGCAAATACTATTGACAGCTTTATTGCTGCCTGTAAACCACAGGACATTGTAACAGTATAAAGGTCATCAGTGTTAAGCCTCACACAATGGTAATATTGACTGAGCTTTCAACTGTTCACTTAGCTTTCTGTGACACTGACTTTATTTCATGGCGACAGCAATGTGAGTAAGTAACTTGGTGTTTTACGCCCAGTCAACCATAATGGTTATATCACGGTGACAACAACATGACACTGACTTTATTTCATGGTGACAGCAGTGTGAGTAAGTAACTTGGTGTTTTATGCCCAGTCAACCATTATGGTTATATCACTGTGACAACAACATGACGCTGACTTTATTTTGTGGTGACAGCAGTATTACACACCTGAGACTGGTAAGTTGTAATTCAGTCAAGTTCAAACTTTTCCTTGACATTTTTTAGGTGAGATCTCCGAATCCCTGCATGATTATTAGTTCTATAAAACACAATGTCAGCATTTGGGTATGTGTGGAATGTAGACATCAGTGTATGGGTGTGTGGAATGCAAGTGTCAAAGAGCATGAATTACGCACAGAGAGGTGTCAGCAGTTTAGCATGTGACAACAACAGGCTCAGTGTCGAGTAACCACTGTACAGCTCTGCATGGTGATACCCAGTTCGATGACTGAAGGTTACATGTGCTTGTTTGGATTTTCTCAGTAAGCTTTTCTATCAATCTGATGGGAAAAGAATTGATTGGTTGTTACGTACTTTAACAAGGTCATGTCAATCAGCTTATCACGAAGGCATGTACATATGGGAGATATTGACACATTCCTGCATCAGCAAAACCATTATGTGTTGTTTAAGTGAAGTTTTTAAAACTGTGCATGAGAATAAATCTACCAAGCTTTCTTCGTTTGTACTACTTTTCATGATCTTTGACCATGGTCACAGGAGAGCTTGGAAAAGTGAAAGACAAGTTCTCTTTTTGTCTGTTGTGAATGTGAGTTATCTCATCATTTGCTCTGCTTGTCTTGTGCCATGGCAGGATCAACAGGTGAAGTGATAGTCTTGGCTGGCGACAGTGCAGGAGGAAACCTCATGATTACCACAGCAATGCGTGCAGCATCCTTCAACATTCGCCGGCCAGACGGCATTCTGGGAGTGTACACTCCAGTGCTGGTTCGATACACACCATCACCAGCGAGACTTCTTTGCCTGATGGATCCTCTCCTTCCTGCAGGCATTTTGTCCAGGTGTTTGGCAGGTGAGATTAATGTGTACGACTGACAGTGGCAGTTTTTTGTTTTTGCTTTGAGGTATGTTTTCAAAGTGACCAATAATCTCTTGCATGAAATTCAACTTGATTTGCTTAGGCTACAGCTACTGCACCAGCAACAAACAAACTAAAAACAAAAGAGGACAAAAGGTGTACTTGTGAATGTGATAGAGACAAAAACATTATTAAACATAAAAAGATTGCTTGTCATACACACTGACTTCCAAGGCTGTCCATACCTGTATTTTTGTATACTTCATTGTCGCTGGGATTTTCTCCCATAGAGATCACTTTTCCTTGGGAAATCCAGTGGCAGCAGAGTCACAAATAATAAAATGGGGTGGAGGTTTTGAGGGGTGGGGGGTGGATGTCCTGCTTTCAGAGTGTTCTGTTTTAAAGGCTCTAACACTGTATCTTAGAACTGGCTCAGGTAACTGGTGCCACCTTGTGTCATTGCAGCCTATGCAGGTGTGTCAGATGAACTGTCTTCACAACTGGCAGAGTCTGTCACCTGTCACATCGAGTCGAGCGCTGCCATGCTGCGTCTGTCATCCAAGGAACCCCACGATTCAGACTGGATAGTTGTCAGTCAGGACTCTGCTGCTAGAGCCAGCACCACACTGGCAGCTTCACAGCGCTCTGACGCTGACCAGAAGACAGAACGAAAGAGGTTGGACAGTGCCAGCGAGGAAGTGGAGCTCTTCAGCAGGCCAAGAACAGGTGGTCACACGATCTCCTCCATGGTGTCGGGCGCCACTGACAAGTTCGTTTCATATGTTGGGTCCTGCACTCAACTCCTGTCCAAGAGCTTCTCAGCCGGGCACACCCCAGAACAGATTCCTCTGGTGCCTATTCCTGAAGGCTGCCAGTCTCAGGCAAGTGGAGAAATGGCTGGAAGTGATGCCAGCAAGTTTGGCAGCAGCACAGATGAGAGTCCCCACACCCCCAGCTTCCACACCCCCATGGCAACCCCCAGTGACAACCAAGACTTTGGAGATGCAGCCATTGCTGCCACATTGGAGGCTCAACAAGGCACCCCAGCACAGCTGTCAACAGGTGCCTCTGCCACTCTGGAGGCTCCACAAGGCACCCCGGCACAGCTGTCAACAGGTGCAGAGAAAGAAGGGGCAATGGTTGAAATCAGTTTGGAGGAAGAAGTGCCAGTTTTTGATGCAGGAGGCCCTGGTGCATCACAGAAGCCCACAGATAGCATTCTGTCCATGAGTGGTGCTGTAACAAGTGCCACAGGGATGTCTCTACAGACACTTCCAGGTGATCAGACTTTACCAGATAGTTCTGTTCTCCAGTCCCATCTTCCCAGTGATGCCCACAAAGATGGCCACGGTGAACAGTCTCCACTTTGTGATGATAACGAAACGTTCCCCGTCACTGATCGAAGTGCGCTGGAGGAGAAGTCCCTAGAACCACATAGCTGCATGCCTAGCTTGCCCCACGACAAAGCAGAGCTACTGCAGTATGAGCTGGACAGCTCTGCCGCCAGCTGCACTCCCAGCACTACCTTGCCCAGCAGTCTGCTGTCCACACCCAGTGACGACTTGGACTCGTATGAAATTCTAGGGTCCGCTCAGCCCAGTGCTGTCCAAGCTGATGCTTCAGCTAGCGAGCACACCCATCATCCCAGGCTCAGCGATTCTTCACCTTCGCTCCCGTTCATGTCTCCCACTGCTGAGCCACAGACGCTGGCGGAAGGATGCCCGTTGAGAGGAACTGAAGACGTTGAGATGAAGGATGATGCTGAACTGGGAAGAAAAGATGCTGATGTGAGTGAGGAGGGGGGGCTGACAGAAGAATGCGTCGCAAGTAAGAATGCTTCTGATAACATGGCTGCTGCTTCCGATCTCGCATCAGAAAGTTCCGTGGGTTTAAGAAACCCCCAGTGCCTGTTGCCCAAATGCTCTTCTCCTGACAAAGATGCTGCATGTTCCCGACCGTTTCCAGACCGTCATCTCTCCCCTGACAGTGGTTGCCTTAGTGACGAAGCTGATAAACTGGAATCTTCTGTAGCTCCACTTGCAGCTACAACGTCTGTACTTTCTGGTGAAGGTGCTTCGAAGCCGAGCCTCAGTCGAGACAGCTTGCACTTAAATCTGCACAGAACAACATCAGGCGGTTCTTCTTCATTACCAAGGAGTGCTTCTCAGCCCGTTCTGCATGATCCTTCAGCCTATCGGTCACACGGCATGTCACCGTCAGACTTCAAGCGAGAACGTCATTTGCCCCATAGTCCACTGCGAGCAATCCGGAATATTCCCATTGTGAAGAATCCATACATGTCCCCCCTGCTGGCGCCAGACTGGCTACTGGAAGGTCTTCCTCATGTGTGCCTAGTGGTGAGTGGTTTTGTATTTTGTTTCGGTCCTTTCCAATGTTTCACTGGCTGTTTTAATGCAAGGAGAAGAGACCCTCACCCTCGCCCTCGCCCCAACCCACACCCCAACACCCCACTGGCTCTTCTTCTGGATGACAGCCAGATAATCAGATCATTCCAAAGAAGTAAACTTTTCCAGATACTTTAGCCTCAACAGTTACACGCACGTACGCACACTAAATGGCTCCTCTCAATGATGACAGTCACCTTAAAGAGGTAAACTCTTCCAAGGAAGCTGAGCAGTTTTAAGGTGTTCACCAGCTAACCCAAAGCTTGGTATAGATAGTCAGCTATGAAACAGTAACATGAATTGTTCAGGTAATCATTCAAAAAGTTCCTTCAAGTCATTTATGCAGTTGATTATCGTAAACATTTCCATGTCTGTTTGTCATTGAAACAGAATAGCTTTTTATTACTGACTTTCAACTAGAGGGCAAACAATGATTCGTAACTGACTGGGAGGGCAGACAGTGAACTGTGACTGACTGGGAGGGCAGGCAGTGATTTGTGACTGACTGGGAGGGCAGACAGTGATTTGTGACTGACTGGGAGGGCAGACAGTGATCTGTGACTGACTGGGAGGGCAGGCAGTGATTTGTGACTGGGAGGGCAGTAATCTGTGAATGACTGGGAGGGAAGACAGTGATTTGTGACTGACTGGGAAGGCAGGCAGTGATTTGTGACTGACTGGGAGGACAGACAGTGATTTGTGACTGACTGGGAGGGCAGACAGTGATTTGTGACTGACTGGTTGCAGGCTTGTCATCTGGATCCTCTGCTGGATGACTCCGTCATGTTCACGCGCCGACTTCGCTCCCTTGGCAAATCCGTTGATCTGCTGCTGCTTGACGACCTACCTCATGGCTTTCTCAACTTCTCCCTGGCTTCCCGTGATGCCAAGCACGCTAGTGACCTGTGTGTCGGCAAGCTGAGACACCTCCTTCGTCTGGATGAAGAGAAGACAGAGTAGGCAGCTCTGGTTTGTTAGTGAGCAAAACATGGACGACTTGTCAGTGGGTGAAGTAGTTGTGTGAATATAAACCAGTGATCTGATATCACACTTGATCTCTGATTTTGAACTATTGATTGTTTTTATTTTGTGTGTCACATGTTTGCAGCCATCCTGTTTTGTTTTTAAAATTTCTTATGTGTTCACTGCAAAAGTGACTTCCCATAAACTGAAGTTATAATGTTTCCAAAAAACATTTTTTTCTTTATTCCCTGTCACTAGTGTCAGTTTTATTCCTGTGTACAATCATATGACAGAGGGAGAGAAAGAAACAGTGAGGGATTATCTGGTATTGGAAATTTCAGGTGTGCCCATTGTCTTTCAAAATTTCTGTCACTCGTCATTCATGTCAGAAGACACTTCATTCTAAAGCCTCTAGCAAGCAAATAGCTTTCTGTTGCTATAGACTGAATCTCCAAACATGCTGGTATCGAGCTTTAGTTCTACCTTTAGTACATCTGCCAATGATTCAGTGATATGTAAGAACTTAGAAAATAAAAAGTTGTCTTGTCATGACAAATTATACTATATTAACTGTTTGTCATATTCAGTGGTACAAATTCTCCATGCATAACTGCAGTTTTGATGTGCCACAAAACAATTTCAGTTCACAGTTATTATTTTTTATGGTGCAAAGTTGCAAGTTTTCTGTTCAGTTCCTTTTCTTGCTGTGATTTATAACATTAAAAAAATATCTTTCAAGCTGTGTATTTGCAGTACATCTAGAATGTATACATGGAACAAAGAGAATTGCTTATTTAATTGTGAATTGAAACCTGGTTCAAGATGTCATACGACTGTGAACAAGTAAATGCTTGTAATTCACTGTCACCCCAGTAAATGGCAGGAGTATAGCTTTTAACATATTTTCTATCTAGACCCTATACACCATGCATACATGTGTGTGTGTGTGTGTGTGTGTGTGTGTGTGTGTGCATAGGGGGTAATCATCATTACTCTATTTATTTACAAATGTTCAAATCTTGGAGAGAGACTGCTGTCTGTTTGCCCTTCACCTCAAATAAATCAGTATTTTTGACTAAGAGACAGGCTTTTCATCATAGCTCCTATTGAGCAGTTAGGAGATTATAGTTGGTTCTTGGCATGTGCAGATTAACAATAAAATAACAACAAAAATGACAATATACTTTATTTTTCTATTCATCCCAGTGGGAAATTAAAGATTACTGCTGTAATGCATCAAATATGTAAAAGAAGATTTTTTTATTTCTGCCTGTTCCTTTTTAAAGCCTTATAAAAAAAAAAATGCTTTTTTTATATATTTTTTAACAAGGGCAATATTGAGGTGGTTAAGTCTTTTGAAAATTTGTGTTTGATGTTTGTATATATATATCTGTGTATGTTTTGTTTTATATTTGTGTTTGGGCTGATTTTGTAGATTTGGTTTGAGTATAGTTTTGCACATGAGAAGAGTTTTGAAGTGTGTGTTTACTTTCGACGGAGTTTGATCGTTCTGAGGTGGCCCTGTTTGGTTTACAGGATGTTAACATAGATACTTACTAATAATGTTGGTGGCAAGTCATTTTTGTCGGACTCCTCTGCAGTGCTCCCACAGGCTGTAGTGACTGCAGCGTCACTGATTTGGCCTTCCAAAGTCTGTCTGTTGGCTGCTTGCAAGGGAAGGATTCATGCAGGAGTTTTACTTTAGAATTCTTCAACTTCAACACTGTCAAATAGCACTTCATCCACCTTGGTTTTTGTTGTTATGCTTCTTTTTGCCTTAGAATTCCCAAACTTTTTCTCAGCTTAAGAGCATTTTTGAAGACTAGGTTGCTGCACAGTTACACACACAATATGAATGCTTCAACACTGTCAGATAGCACTTCACCAACCTTGCTTTTTGTTGTTGCTGTGTTTGACCATGCCTGGGAGTGGTTTCAAGTCCAGTGAATTTTGCTAATTTTTCTTTTAATAGTTTTGTCTCTAACATCAGCTATCACAATTGCCTCACTTTTTTTTCCAAATCTCCTTTCTGGGATTCCAGAGTCCACAGTGACTACAAGATGGCAACCTTACCATCGATAAAGGTCCTTCAGTCTTGTGTTGACCCTGGCATGGGCATCAGTGTATGTCTGTAGGTCTTGTGTTGACCACATCAAGGACATCAGTATAGGTCCTTTAGTATTGTGTTGACCATGTCAAGGACATCAGTGTATGTTCTTAAGTCTTATGTTGACCACATCAAAGGCATCAACATAGGTCCTTTAGTATTGTGTTGACCATGTCAAGAACATAAGTATATATCCTTAGGTCTTGTGTTGACCACATCAAAGACTGTCCTGTGTTGACCACATCAAAGGTATCAGCATAGGTCCTTTAGTATTGTGTTGACCATGACAAGGACATCAGTGTATGTCCTTAGGTCTTCTGTTGACCACATCAAGGACATCAGTCAGTGTAGGTCCCTTAGTATTGTGTTGACCATGTTAAGGACAACAGTGTAGGTCCTTCAGGCTTGTGTTGACTGTAGCAAGGATTTAACGTAGGTCATTCAGTCATATGTTGACTTTGTTAAGGATGTTAATAATAATCATTCATTCCTGTGTTGACTTAAGCTAATCAAGGACATCTGTGACTGTGTATATTTTTCAGTCACACTGAGTCCTGTTTTGTCAAGGATATCTGTGTGGGTCTTTCAGTCCTTGTGAAGGATGTCACTGTTGCAGGCTGTTAGTGTTACTGACTGTGACAAAACGTCACTGTTAGTTATTCAGTCAGCAAATCCTCATGATGAAGTAGTTAGTGTTACTGACTGTGACAAAATGTCACTGTTAGTTATTCTGTCCTGTCAGCAAATCCTCCTGATGAAGTAGTGTTACTGACTGTGACAAAACGTCACTGTTAGTTATTCTGTCAGCAAATCTTCCTGATGAAATAGTTAGTGTTACTGACTGTGTCAAAATGTCACTGTTAGTTATTCTGTCCAGTCAGCAAATCCTCCTGATGAAGTAGTTAGTGTTACTGACTGTGTCAAAATGTCACTGTTAGTTATTCTGTCAGCAAATCCTCCTGATGAAGTAGTTAGTGTTACTGACTGTGTCAAAATGTCACTGTTAGTTATTCTGTCGGCAAATCTTCCTGATGAAGTAGTTAGTGTTACTGACTGTGTCAAAATGTCACTGTTAGTTATTCTGACCTGTCAGCAAATCCTCCTGATGAAGTAGTTAGTGTTACTGACTGTGTCAAAATGTCACTGTTAGTTATTCTGTCAGCAAATCTTCCTGATGAAGTAGTTAGTGTTACTGACTGTGACAAAACATCACAGTTAGTTATTCTGTCAGCAAATCTTCCTGATGAAGTAGTTAGTGTTACTGACTGTGACAAAACATCACTGTTAGTTATTCTGTCAGCAAATCCTCCTGATGAAGTAGTTAGTGTTACTGATTATGACAAAATGTCACTGTCAGTTATTCTGTCAGCAAATCTTCCTGATGAAGTAGTGTTACTGACTGTGACAAAACGTCACTGTTAGTTATTCTGTCAGCAACTCCTCATGATGAAGTAGTTAGTGTTACTGACTGTGTCAAAACATCACTTAGTTATTTTGTCAGCAAATCCTCCTGTTGAAGTAGTGTTACTGACTGTAGGTAGGTCCAGCCAAATTTTGAAAAGCAAGCAATGCAATCCATTAATATGTAATATTAAAGAGGGTCACAAGGCAAGTACACAAGCCAAATTTCATTAATTTATCTATAATATTTGTTGAGATATGACCCTTCAAATAGTCACCATTTTAGGCGTTTTACACGCATTTTACAAAATGCCATTTTTGTATGGCTCTAGCATAAAAACTATTGGTCATACATCCACCCAACTTGTTTTACACTGTGTCTGCACTACACAGACTAAACACAATTTTTTCAGTAGTCATCCTTACTCAAATATTGGAGATGCAGAGTGCCAAAATGGAAAAATCACTAATTTTGACATTGTCCGATCACCAATCTTTGACGGTACCGTGACAAGATCAAACATAACATGGGAATGGAAAGAGGTACAACCATAATTCTGGTATCAACTGATTCAGCATTAATTAGACAATACAAATTCACAAGTCTAAAGAGGTGCAAGCTAAATTTTACCCACAGAGGCAAGTTTCCATGAGAAAAAAGGGTGCAAATATCCCGCGAATCTTTGATGGTAATAGCATTAAAGCAAATCAAACTCTGGAATGGAAAGAGATACAGCCATGGTTCTGGTATCTGCAGATTCAGCATTAATCAGAGAAGGAAAATGCACAGCATAAGGAAATTTAGGCAAATTTTAGATATATGTAGACTTGTTTGAATGAGGAAATGAAGTTAAAAACTGCAGTCCAAGTGTGGCCTCGTGGTAGATGTTGGGGCCTGCCTCACTTTCTAGGACCAATTCTCTCCTCAAGATGATGAAATTGATCATCCTCTGAAATCATTAACAAAGAAATATATAAACAAACAGGTAAAAAAGATTTATTTCAACATAAACAGCACACTAATACTTAATACTCACCAATTAAATACACTTAATACTCACCGATTAAATCATCAAATTCTGAAGTTTAGTTGTAAATAACACTTACTTGACTTTGTGTGAATCATGCAGTAATAACTTGAGAAATAAATCAATCAGAAAGGTACAAACAAAAGGAAGCAGACAAGAACTAATTTTCAGGTATGTGACTACTCCTACCAGTCTCAGCTACTGAAACAATCCCAGAAGTAAAACCCCAACTGGAGTCGCTCTAGCCATTATTTGACAACATTTAAAAACAAAAAAACTTCCATACCTTACATAAAAGACCTGGATTATTCAGGAAACTAACAAAAATTGGAGTCCCACTTTAATGAAATTTAAAAATTGACATGCTCAAAACTGTATTTAATGTTGCTCTGAGAGTTATTTTATTTCCCCCACCCCCACATTTGATGTGGCTCTTGAAGTGTGTGTGTGTGATTATTTCTTTCATTTTGTTTCCTGTTCAGTCTTTCTTATTGACTTAGTTACTTCTGTCTTGTTACCATAGTCTGTCTTGTCAATCATGCTTGTAAAATGGTAAACAAAAACAAAAAAACTTGTCATTATTACTTCTCTTTTTTAAATCCCCCCCCCCCCCCACACACACACACACACTTGTAATTGTTATTATTATTATTATTATTATATACAAAGATTGAAAGAATCATGTAATTTTGAGCCAGTGTGCCATGTCTTCCATGTGCACAAAAGGTGGAAGAGAAAGAAGATGGTGGAAAAAGAAGAAATTAATTCTTCAGAAGCAAATACAATTCCAAACTCTCAATATACCATTCATTTTGGCTGGTGGCTCGCTTTTATTTTGTTTTGTCTAGATGAGCAGATCTGTAAAAAACATTGGTTCTGACTGCATCATCTGCTAGCTAAATCAGAGTTATTGTCCCTGACAAGAAAAACAAATATCTTTTTTTTAAATCATTCACTTGCTAAATTTCCTATAAAAAAATTCACTGTTGAGAACATACACCATACATCAGATTTTTGTCAATTTGGATTTACGGGGAAAGAAATTACTACTTTTACATCAGTTTGCATTTCGGAGGAAATAATGAGGAGATAACTCTGTAATGTTGTTCAAACTACGACCAGACCACAACAAATTTGCTTCAATTGCATTCAAAGAGATGTAAACAGCACAAAAATACAGTTATGGTTGTGTTGGAAACTCACTTAGTTATCGCTAAAAGAAAAAAACTTACCACGGTTTCTTTCCAATTCCTCCAGGGTGAGCATCTTTTGCGCCGCTCGCGTAGTCACAGACTTTAGCGATCGCGCAACTCGAGCAGATGACAAAATCTACGGGGTCTCCACTTTCCGTTGCATGGGAACTCTTACAAGAACTCGCTTCCGGATTAAACGATACACTGTTTTAAAGAACGAAAATTCGTCTTTCCAGTGATACCAAATTGAATATGGTGCATTCAAACTTTCTTGGTGTAAATTTACAGTAAAAATGAACGTATTTTCGACTCAATTTTTGCTACAGTCGAAAACGAAGAATTTTAACGCATTTTATAACGGAAAAATCTACGGGAATTCCTCTTTCTAAAAATATTAACTTCATATGTGTATGTTTTTCTTGTAAAAGTTCCCAACGGTTTTCCGAACGCAACCGTTTTCCGACCTCACTCATCTGACTTTCGACATCAGAACCACGCTCGGTTTCCGGCCGCTTGGTGTGTTCATTAAAACTTCTTCCAAACTCACAATACATCATTCACGCACAAAACAATGGCATCAACAGGTCGTAAATTTATCGTTTTTTGCCTGACAGTAGTTTTTATTGACAAACTGCACAAAACAAGGCAGATACGACGAGTTGAAAATGAGCAATATTTGCCTCACGACGACCATGTTACCCAGCGCTAAAGAGAGGCTGGTCCTACCTACTGACTGTGACAAAACGTCACTGTTAGTTATTCTGTCTGTCAGCAGATCCTCGTAATGAAGTAGCTTCAGCACATTTACAGTTAGTAACTGGATTTTACTGGATGGTCACCCCAGGAGCTCATTCAGAATTATTCCAGCTGCTTGCTGCGCTCCTAACATAGAGTCCTTTCTTCCTGGGACTAGTGCAGTAGAGGGTGTGATCATATAATTACCATTTATACCAATAACATAACAGTTAAAATGGTGCTGCAACCACTTTGGTGAATATTCAGAACTCGCTGTGCGCAGCTACAGTCACTCAATTCAGAGCTGCATACTACTAGTTAGAGCGCAGTGGGTCTGCTCGGATGCAGAGCTGCCATTGCGAAGCACTTGGGGCTCACCTTGAGATAAAGCACTCAACAAGTGATCATATAAATGATAAAGAAGAAGTTGAATGCAGCACAGGCATGAATATCATGGTGGTTTTGTGGTTTGCTGCTGAGTCTGTCAAGGGCTTGGCTAGCGTTGCTCAGCCTGAATGACATGTTGAGTGCACTTCTCCAAAAATGCTGCCAAACTGATTGATGTCCTCCACGTTTTGTTCACCAATGCCCATGCATAGAGATTTTCGGTGCTGTAGTTGGAAAGCAGCACTATGTTTATATTACTGAGGCTGCTGGTTTGGCCACAATGGCTCGCTCAGAATATCTGTCCGTGATGCGGTTTCATGGGTGGCAGTGGAAATCAGATGTAGACACATTGTTGCTAAAGCTGGTCAGCTATGTAGTTTTCATCATGAATTAAAAAAATTATGAAATAAAGAACACATATATGTTCTGTTACTCAAGGTGGTGCAGAGTAGAAATTCAAAGAAAGCTTCAGTATTAAACCAGGTCTTTAGCACTATGCCAGAACAGACATCAGATACTGAAAGTTGAAAGGCAACACACTAACAATTAGTCATGGCATGGGCGGGGAAGAATACAGCCATATCTTGGTGATCGTTTGTCAGAACTTAAAGTCACACTTACTCAAAAAATCAAAGAAGATGCTTTTTTGTTGTTGTTTTTCATGTTGAACACTCAGATCCTTTGCATGTGATACAAAATACCTGGTGTGATCTTTTAAGACTTGTACTTAAGTTTTACACCAGTGCAATAGATTGGGTATTCAGACCAGTGTGATCATCTTTGTGAAGTTGCTTGTGCTCTTTTGGGGAGACTTTTTCACAGGCATCTCATTCATTGTTTGACTATTATAATTACCATATTATATATGTACTAAAAGAGTGAGTTGGGTCTTTTCTTTTTCCTTTGGTTGAACTGTGGGAACAGATTGAGTGAAAATGATTAATGTTGACTGAATTTGCTAGTCTCTGTGTGTGCATGTATGTATACCATTGCTACTTCATATTGTATTCTATTTTTTATGAAAACTTTTAATGTTATTTTTTAGTGTTTTTTTCTCTTCTCTTTCAGATCAAGAAAGAAAACATGTATTGCATTGCTGTTTGTGATATGTTGATCAGTGTACAGTACTTCTTAACGGACCACATGCCAAAATTGAAGCAAATGTATTTTTGACAAAGCCTGGTGATTTACAGAGTCAACCGGCACCATTATGATGTGTGGACGGGAAGGAACCAGCCATGACTCGGTCCACCGCCTACATGTAAGCTTCCTTCTCTTATAATTATTCAGCAGAGCCGTAGGCAAGATCACAACTCTTTAAATTTGGAGTTGGAGAACATGATTTTTATGCATGCTCATGCAGTTATATGAGTTACTTATTAAGTAACTCCACAAGCCCTTTTGGACAAATTGTTTTGGTGTGTGTTTTCATTGTTTACTGGTTGGTCTTTCATCATGGCTTGCACAGTGCTAATGCTCTATAAGTCCCCCACCCACCCCCTACGCCACCCCCCATCCTCTCCCCTAGTACCCACCCCCACTTTTGTTGTTGTTGTTGTTGTTGTAATCTTGCCATTATTTGTGTTTTGAACACCAGTTTTTCTTGCCCCCGAAATGAAAAGAACAAATTTGTTTCTCCTGCCATGCTGAAAGGGTTTTTCCTCTCTCTTTCTTTCTCGATGGCTTGCAGGCTTAGAAACTAAGCATATCCAGTTTTTTGTTTAGTTTTTATTTTTCTCTTTTTTGTAAAGTTTGTTTTATTTTGAAGGTGGCCATTAAACATGCTGCAGCAGTATACAGAGGAGTGTTTTGTGACAGGAAATGACTGTGCTGATCCTGTGAGCATAATCATTCTGATAACTGTAACTTTTATTTATGCAGCCTAGATATTTTGCTTGACTTGCATATTTTACTTATCTATGTTATACTGATAATTAATGTTGTCTGTTCTGTTTCTATGACATAGTAATGCATCAGTTTTGCTTATTCTGTCTCATCTCTGTGGTATTCTTACATAGAGTAAGTTGCTTCAGTCTCATCTTTGTGGTATTCTGATTGAGTAAGTTGCTTCAGTCTCATCTTTGAGGTACTCTGATGGAGTAAAGTGCTTCCATCTCATCTTTGTGGTATTCTGATTGAGTAAGTTGCTTCAGTCTCATCTTTGAGGTACTCTGATGGAGTAAAGTGCTTCCATCTCATCTTTGTGGTATTCTGATTGAGTAAGTTGCTTCAGTCTCATCTTTGTGGTATTCTGATAGAGCCAGTTGCTTCCACCTCATCCCTGTTGTATTCTGATGCAGTATATTGCTTTCTTTGTATGTATCTTTGTGGTATTCTGATTGAGAAGTTGCTTCCATCTCATCTTTGTGGTATTTTGATGGAGTGAAATGCTTCTGTCTCATTTTTGTGGTATTCTAATAGAACAGGTTGCTTCCATCTTATCTGTGTGGTATTCTGATAGAGGAAATTGCTTTCATCTCACTTCTGAGGTATTCTGATAAAGTTCCTTACATCTTATCTATGTTGTATTCTAATAAAATGCTTCCAATCGCATCTGCTTTCAGTGTGGCATTCTGATACAGTAGCATTGCCACAAGAATCAAAACAGGATTCACTGACTGTTTTTCTGGCACATGTATTACAGTACACGGCTTCTGTAGAGGGTAGGATTTACATGGGACTGGTGGGTTTGTGTACCAACTTGAATCACCTGTGTGTGTTTACTGTTAGGCCTTTTGGAGATGACCTACATCTGCTTGGTCTGGTTGCTGCTGGTCAAGGTGACCTTGAGCAGAGCAAGTTGTTTTGTTGCCCAAGAGTCAGTGAGAGGGAACTGACAAGCTCCTTTGAATCCATGGGATACTCCATTTACACTTGGCCATCTCAGGACAGACTGATGAGAGCCATACTCAGTTCTGTTCTGGAGTAGGGCTGAGTGTGGTTCACATTCCGTTGCAAATCATCTGCAGTCATCCTGGAAGTTGGAAAACCCTTGAGGTTTGAAAGCTCTGGAAGTGTGCAAGTTGTAAGCATCATGGCAACCAGATGGTGTGTTCGGAAGGCGATGTCAAACCTCCAGCTTCAGTCTGGTCCAGGTCACAGTTGTTGATGCAGGTGCACAGGCCCAGCAAACGCCAAGCCAAGCCAAGCCAAGCCAGGCATGGGACCAGCCTGGGGTCCTTGTGTAAGTCACTAAATGGCCTCTCTGTTAAGATCTCTACAACCAGGCTGATACCTGGAGACATTGCATTCAGAGCAGGATGTATTAACCACAACAAAGTGTGTCTATAGATAGATAGATATGATATATATGTGTGTGTGTGTGTGTATAGAAGGATTTTTCTTTCTTTTTGATGCTATTGGTCTTGCAACTCGTTTCTTCGCCCTGTTGGTTGATCTACAGATGACACATTGTGTTAATTAACAATATGGTTGTAACTTATGGTGATTATCATAAAGTGATCTGAGTTCATTTTTGGTGTTTGTGTAAAGGGCTTGCCTCATGCTGTGCAATGATTGGTGTTTGGGCTGGAAGGTCAGCTGGCTGGCCAAGTGTCCAGCATGTTGAAAACTTTAATGTTGAGATTTTCTTGGACGCAACAAATGTGATAAATTTCAGACTTTGCATGATGGTACTGCTCAGTAAGCCTTGAACATTGTCATCCACTTTCAGTGACCTTGACCATATGTGACCCGTTCTCACGAAATGAGTCTTAAATTAAAATTTGGCAATTTGAGATTCTGCATGTCTCAAATCTGCAAGTTCTGCTTGTTATTTTGATACTTCAATCACGTTTCTACTCCAAAAAATGTGGATGTGATGTGTTTCTGAAAGTTGCATGTGTGGCGGAGGCCATTTTGAGAAAATCAGCTTTAAAGTTTTTACTGTGCATTGAGTAGTTTTTCCTTTAATCCTTAGCAACAGGAAGCTTAAATGTACCAGTCTTTACCAATTTTGGCACAGGAACATATCAAACATTGGGGCACTTGAAGAGACTTGAAATTTCAACATTAGTTAACTTTTAATGTATTTTGTTGATGTTTTTAGTCCCATGCTCTCAGTTTAAAATGAGCAAAATTGATGCCAGGTAAGGTGAATAAAATGTATTTTAAACGTATGTATTCAACTTCTCAGAGCATATCAGTCCAAACACACCAAAGTTTAATGTTTATAGACTTTAATTTTGATTTTTTTTTTTAAAACACCCAGATAGACCCCCGCTGACTGTAGGGTGGCTGCGAGTTAAGACTCATTTGGTGAGAACGGGTCACATATATTAGGGTCACAACATTTTCAAACATTTGTAGCTGAAGGTATTATGGTCTTATCTAATAAAGTAGAAACTTTGTGTGGTTGTTAATTTCATCAGCTACATCATGAATATGCTAGTAATTTTTTTATTTGGCAGATATTCAAGGGAGATAATTATGGTGTTTCCAGATTTGACCCTGAAAAATCTAACATTGGCTTTTTCTCAAACCACTTTGTGTGGTTGTTAATTTCATCAGCTACATCATGAATATGCTAGTAATTTTTTAATTTGGCAGATATTCAAGGGAGATAATTATGGTGTTTCCTGATTTGACCCTGAAAAATCTAACATTGGCTTTTTTTCAAACATTGTTAGAACAAGATCTTTTAATTTTGTGTAATTGTAACCATAACTGGAGTCTACTGATCCTTACCATGTTTGATGACATTGATCTTGTTTCAAGGTCGGATGGGTCAGAAATGTAAATTGCAATTTGTGATTTTCAATTCTCATCTGATGTACTTTAGTTTAAATGTTGTATGATTGTTGCATAAATTAAAACAGTAATGCACAATATGCTTTTGCACTTATTGTGTCCAAGAAATTTCAGCGTTAAAGTTTTTCAACATGCCAGACAGTGTAACTGTCGCAATCACTGTGGTATATATTGAATGCAAGTCATCTGAGCATGACTATTCTTCTTGTTTTATTTTGTTTGGTGCTGTCCTGCATGGCCAGGGAACTTCAAATGCAAATTGCTGATGGACCTGTGGAGATGGTGTTCATATCATTGATGAAGTTGTTTCCTTGTATGGTTGGTTCTCTTTGGTATTGATGGCATTGATGTTGCCTCTCAGTGTGCGTTATTTTTGATACGCAATGAAATAGATCCATGTCAGAGCTTTCATTTTGTTTTATTAAAGACTTTTGTAACAACTGACAGACTTTTGTGAGTCTTGTTTCATCATCCCGGCATGAACTGGGTCACACAGTGTGTCATTTTACCTGAAAACCATCAGCTCATTGTTGGTACACAGTATACTGCTCAGTTGATTGGTATATTTATATTTGGTATGCCATACACTGGTTGGCTGATTGTTTTGGTATGCAATACACTGGTCAGCTGCTTGTTACTGGTACGCAGTACAATTGACAGTTGATTGTTACTGGTATGTGATATGCTGGTGAGCCAGTTGTTATTGGTACACAATAATACACTGATCAGCTGATTGTTACTGACACATGATAAATTGGTCAGTTGCTTATTATTGGTACACAGTATATTGATCAGTTGTTCATTATCGATACACAATACATTGCCACTGGTCAGCAAATTGTTACACAATATTCTGGTCAGTTGATCATTATTGATACACAGTACACTGGTCAGCAGATTGTTACACAAAATACTGGACAGTTGATCATTATTGATACACAGTACACTGGTCAGCAGATTTTTAAACAATATACTGGTCAGTTGATCATTATTGATACACAATACACTGGTCAGCTAATTGTTATTCGTACACAATACACTGATCGGCCAATTGTTATGGTACATAATATGCTGGTCAGCCAATTGTAATTGGTACATAGTACATTGGTCAGCTTATTTTATGGGTTCACATGGTGCTGGTCTGCTCCTTGTTGAAGATTATCCACACAGTGAAGTTGTCAGTTATTTACATAATGCTGTCATTAGCTCATTTTGATTAGGCCTTTTTTTTTTCTCTGTATAATAATTTTATTGAAATATTTATAAAGAGTGAACCTCTAATACAAAAACAGAGCTCAGCACACTGTACAAGGTGACAATAACGATGACTACAAGCAACAGATCAAAGCACAAAAAGCTAGACAGACGAGACCTACATTATACAGACATACACATGCATGCACACACACACAAACACAGGCCCATATCTCACCAGGAAATCATTGCCTGGGGACTCTGGACCATCTGGCTGGAGGAAGTGTATCTGCCTTCTGCTGTCCGGCTTGCTGATGAAGTCCTGATTTGACATGTGGGTGGAAGATTCACACAGCTTTGCCAGGGCAACTTTGTCTTCATTTGTCTTGAGTCTCTGTATGCTGCCAGTTTTAAGTTATATAAATTAAGCTTTGTATAGTCAAAAATCTGAAACAGAATGACTGCAAGCGTTCTAAAACAAGATCCAAACACAAAAAGGTTTAAACAAACACTTATTTATTTTGTATAAATAAATAAGCATTCATTTGAACCTTTTTGTGTTTGGATTTTGTATAGTCAGTATGCTTGTGTGTGCTGGTGCCTTGGTCCAGGTCCAAAATGACAGTTGAGGTGAATTTTTTAATTTTTTTTAAATCATATTAACAGACAGAAAGTAGGTTATTTTTCTTGTATAGTCAGTATGCTTGTGCGAGCTGGTGCCTTAGACCAGGCACAAAATGACAGTTGAGAGAAGGTGATTTTTATATATATTTTTTTAGCACATTAACAGACAGTAGTGAATTTTTCTTGTATATTCTATGTTCGTGTGTGGACCAGGCACAAAATGACAGTTGAGAGAAGGTGATTAAAAAAAAAAAAATCACATTAACAGACAGGGAGTAGTTGATTCTTCTTCTTGTAGCATTCCCCAGCCAAGCGCTCTGGGGGTAACCTGGTACATGTAATTATTGTACATTAAAACTGGAAGCCAGTGCAAGAGGAGAAACAACCTTGAAGACAAAAATGAGATGAGCTATGTCATTTTGAACTTTTTTGAGCTTCTCGTGAGATTCTTTGAAAGACTAGCAAGAAAGGAGTTGCAATAGACCAGGCATAAAATGACAGTTGAGAGAAGCTGAATAAAGCACCATGAAAGAAGAAGGAGAGGTGATTTATTTATTTTTTATTTTTTATCCCACCAACAGGCAGGAAGTAGGTGTTTTTTCATTTTGTAGCATTCCCCAGCCAAACACCCTGGGGGTGACCTGGTACATGTAATTATTGTACATTGACAAATGTATTCCATGGGATGAGGGCACTGTGTATGTGGCCATTTTTGCAGTCCACATACGCAGCCACCTGCTGTCCTCAGAGGAGGGCAGGAAGTGAAATAATTGATGTCTGTCTGGACTTTGCCAGAAGAAAAAACACACACCAATAACAAAATGCTTAACTTAAATTTGTTCGTCGAAAGTGCTTCTGAGTGCTTCCAGCTCCATTGAGCTTGCTCATCCACACTGGTTTTGATGATCTGGATTCACCCTCAAAGTCATGTTTCAGTTGGCCAAAATAATCATTTTATTTCCAGTATTTAATGCAGGTCAATTGAGCATTCACTGCTCTAATTGTTGCATGTAAAGAAATATGAGATCTATTGTGTGTCCTTTGTTCGTAACCATTTGCTTGATCTGAGAGATTATTTTGAGATTTGCTTTGTTACTGTTTAGTCCTCTACTTTTTTTTACTTTTTTTCACTATTTATCCCACATTGTGGGAAGTAAAGTTTTTTGTTTAAAGCAAATAATTGAAACAGTTGCCATATTCTGGTGTTAGGTGGGTTTTTGTTTTTTTGTTTTTGCTAATGCAGTTTTTGAGTATAATTATACCATAAATGGAACAGATGTGCTTCTTTTCCTGTTTATTTAAAAATAATAACCCCTCCCCATCTTTTTTAGTTTAGTTTTGTTGTTGTTTGTTTTCTGATCCTGTTAAAATAAAATTGTTATTTGCTAACTGATGTGAATAATTAAAGTAACTTGAAAAATGTCTGTGGAAAGAAATAGTTTTAATACAATCAGTCTTTATACATAATCATAAAAAATAGTTTTACAAAGTTGTACTTGCCATTAAACTCAACCTTTGAATATCAGTGACTTGTGAAATTCTCATGTCTTTGTGCTGTTGCATGAGCTGTTTGCAAGAAAAGAACAAATAAATCAATAATCATTTAATTATATGTGCTTTGGAGTCACCTGGATGTGGTGCCATGAATACCCTGCAGCAGAAATGACAGGCCTGCTCTGAGAATGGTTGCCAGGATGGTTCCTACTTTCATGTCTACGCATGGACCCTCCAGACACCGCTTGGTTCCCACTTTCACATCTAAGCACAGACCCCCCAGACACCGCTTGATTCCCACTTTCACATCTAAGCATGGACCCTCCAGACACCACTTTTGGTTCCCACTTTCACTCACATCTAAGCATGGACCCTCCAGACACCACTTGGTTCCCACTTCCACATCTAAGCACAGACCCTCCAGACACCACTTTTGGTTCCCACTTTCACTTACATCTAAGCACAGACCCTCCAGACACCGCTTGGTTCCCACTTTCACTCACATCTAAGCACGGACCCTCCAGACACTGCTTGGTTCCCACTTTCACATCTAAGCATGGACCCTCCAGACACCGCTAGGTTCCTGCTTTCACTCACATCTAAGCATGGACCCTCAGACACTGCTTGGTTCCCACTTTCACTCACATCTAAGCACGGACCCTCCAGACACCGCTTGGTTCCCACTTTCACATCTAAGCATTGACCCTCCAGACACTGCTTGGTTCCCACCTTCACATTTAAGCATTGACCCTCCAGACACCCCTTTGGTGTCAACCATTTGTCTGATGTTACTTGTTACCCTTCTCTGGTAACAGATAACTGTTTTTTAACATTCAGTCAGCCATGATTGTTAATGATGCTCGTGCCATACGCTGGGGCATACAATCAGCATTAGTCCCTCATGAGCGAGGACCGGGTATATTAAACTAATCCACTACACTCGTATAAGAAAATTCGGTCGTATTATTTTAGTCTCAGTGGTCTAGTTGCACAGGCTAGTTTTGCCTGTCAGGGGAGCCCACTCACACAACATAATTCTTCCCAGCAACACAACATGGCGGCGTAAATACTGTGTGGCCGAGATGATAGGAAGTCTTTTGCTTACCTTAAAACCTGCTGTGCAAAGGTATTCTGGGCATGTGATTCAAAGCGGCAGCATGTCAAAGCTTCCAGACTAAAGTATTTATTCGTGCTAGATATGTATATTTTGTATAGTCTGTTCTTTGTGTACGAAATTCAAGGCGGATAGGTTCAAAAGGCAACGCAGAGCGCTCCCAAGACTGCTGTGTTAGCAAGTGCGAGAACACGGTTCCGGAGACATGACAAGGTAGCTGTGTTTTCTGTATTTACTTTAAATATGCGTACTCCCCCCCCCCCCCCCCCCCCCCACACACACACACACACACTTTCTTTTCTTTTTCTTAGTTTGGAGTCAATACTTGTGCAGATTTGTTGGTACCAGACTCGCCTTTGTGTGCATAGCACACATTAATATCATCGCACACATTAAAGAGATCTTGTATCCTATTGACTCTGTTTGTGTGTGTGTGTGTGTGTGTGTGTGTGTGTGTGTGTGTGTGTGTGTGTGTGCATGGGTGGCATTTGTGTGCATGTGCATTCACACAAGCTTGTTTTGACTGTATTTCAGTTCTTTGCTTTGTATTATTGTAATGGGTTATGTGCTCCAGTTTAGAGAAATAGCACACAAAAGCGTACACTATTATTATTATTGTTATTATTATCCACCTGTCAATAAGAAAAGATCTAATGACCATGTTGCATGGAAACACACGTACGCAGTCATATGAGAATAATCAGATTCATATGGCTACTCCAAATAAAAGATGATGAAGAAGAAGTCTACAAGTATGGTATTTAAGTAAAATAAAGTCTACCAACTCAGTTCTCTCATTCACACTTGACTTCACCTCAGGTACACAGTAACTGTGGGGTAGACAGGGTTGAAAAATGTAGAGCAGATTTGATTTAGATTTATTTATTTTTAAGAAAAGAAAAAGGATGAACACTGACCAGAATCTGTAGCACCCTTTTGTTTAAATTTTTGTTTTGTTTTTGTTTTCTGTTTTGTTGTTACTGCATTCAGCTCCTGGTCTTTTGTGAAAGCATTCTCTGCATCCCTTTGCTGTCAAGGGCCATCTGTTTTGCTGTCAAGAGCCATCCTGTTTATATGTCTGTCATTCAAAGAACAAAAATTCAAGAGAGATATAGATATATTTATTGCAGATAATATTTGTACAACTTTAAACAAAACTTAAAACTTCAAAGCATGTATGAAAAATGCAGTATTTAGTGTGTTTAAGATCATTTACCATTTATTGTTTTATTATCAGTGATTTTTGTTATTGTTGTTGTTTATTTTGTATTTTTGGTACTGGCTCACTTTCACTTTCACCAGTTTTCCATGATCAGACCTAACTTGCAAGGACTGATATGAACTGTAGGCAGAGAAAGGTACTGCATCCAACTGGATTTTCAAGCCTTTAATGTTGAATTAAAGGAAAATCATGCCTGAAGACAAGAAATTGTGAGAGAAATGTTGTGCTGTTTTTATCATGTTTGTTATTATAGGTTTATAGCTAGTTAAAAGCTTGCTTTTAATTTAAAATGACCACAATTGGAACACATCTCTTGTTTGTTTTTTGTACAGTATATTGACCTACTCGCTTGCCTCATAATCATATCATGGTTGCTGTGTTTTTTGTTGTTATTATGGTTTTGGTTTTGTTAGGGTGCTCACAGCTTTTTAAGAACTTGCATTTTATTAGTGATCATTATTTTTACTATTATGTCTTTTGCCATGTATACATGAATGAAGATGGCAGTATAATAATGCGCTGTGTGAACCTGTTTTGATCCATTTTTTGCTGTTTCGCAGACTGGAGGATGACAAAAAATCATTTTGCGACACTGGGCTTGAAGGTGGGAGCTGGAGAGGATGAGGTCAAAAAGGCATACCGGTCACTGGCAAAGAAGTGGCATCCTGACAAAAACAAAGACCCTGGAGCTGAGGAAAAATTCAAGGAAATTGGTGCTGCCTACGAGTACCTGCAGAGCAAAGATCGGCGAGACCTTCTGGAACGTGAACTGACAAAGAAGACTGAACCAGCAGCCCAGACAGCCACGCAGACAACAACACGGACCCAAAGCTACACCTCCACTTACAGTCAACCATCAACATCAAAGCCTTCCTACAACTGGGACTACAAAGGAACAGAAAAGAATGTGCCACCGCAAGGGTCAACTTCATCCACCAAACCAAAGGCAAGCCAAGCCAAAGAGAACCAGAGACCTGGGTCGGGGTCGAAGAAAAAGAAAGCTCCCCATTGGTCAGAGTCATTCCATAAAAAGCCCAGGGGTAAGACGGAAGCTAGAAGCCATGATTGGAAGCCATGGGCAAGTGGGTGGGACGAAGAGTTTGACAGTCCTCCAGCTACACCCAAGTTTTCTGATGCCTTCTCCAGCTTCAGAACGTTTGTGGACCAGCTGAGTGGCGAGTTTGTCGGTGCTTTCTTTTTCAGTGCTGACAATGTTTCTGGTGGCTTGTTCGGTGAGAATGAGCCACACTCAGGTGGACTTGGGCCTGCAGGTGGTCGAAGAAAGCCAGCGCCGAGGCCAGCACCACGGAATGTGGCCGCAGAGAGTGGCTACACTGATGGGCTTGATGATGATCTCTTGTTTAATCCAGGAGCTAGAAAGAGTAAGTGCTGCTCAGCCACTCATTCATTTCTGTCTGTGAATGGGGAGAGTTTAATCATGTTTCTTCATCCTGATAAGACCAAATTTATATTTATAACAACCAAGCAAAAGAGACGACATTTTAATTTTGAAATGCGCACCTGTTCCTATTGGAAACCAAACTGTTAATGAAGTTGGCAACCACAAGGTTCTAGGTGTGACCATTGACTGCAATCTTCCTGGTCCAGTCATGTGACTGCTTTATGTAAAAATACTTCCAACAAAATTTACCAGTTATCTAAATTAAACATTTTCTGAACTGCAATGCCAGGAAATTATTCTTTGATCCTCATATTCAATCCATCATTGATTTACAGATTAATGCAAGTGCAAATACTCTCAAAACCTTTCGTTAGTTTACATAAGAGAGTGCTGAAGGCAGTTCTCCTCAAAACCACAACTCCAACAATTTCAGACTATAACTTCCTCTCCATTCTTCCCCTCAAAGAAAGACTTAACTATAACAAGGGAGTTTTGATACATAACATTATGTCCAGAAAAGTCTCACCTACTCTTATGGCTAAATTTTCCTTAACTCTTTCATCCCTGTTTCATATTTGGCATTACTTCCCCTTATTCCTATGTTCCTATGTACATAACAGTCCTTTCATTCCTGGGTTTTCATAAGGAAAAAATGTATGAAAGAGGGTATGTGGGTTTGAGTCATCTGTGTCTGCAAGCTCTTAGTAAAACCGTGGCAACCTATATATCACTGTGTAGGTAAATGAAGTCAGAAGGCAATGGTCACACTTTCAGAGTCACTGTCACCAGGAGGGTGACACACAGGTGCAAATAAAGGTGACACATACCTTTTTTTAAGACAAACAGACAAAACCAACGTTTTGCAGGCCCACAGAACATGCCAAGAGAAATGGAACATGCTCCCTACTTACAGTCTGATGTCCCAGATAACATCCACATAGAAACTGTCTCCAGAAATTCCGTTTGTCACATTGTCTGTGTCCTTGAAATGGTGATAAAAAGGTAACGGTTTGCACAAGAGTAGGAAGTATGAGTTCACAGTATGATTGTTTCATTTTAGTGTAATCCATGCGCCATCTTTATCATATATATATACACAATGTTTGCACTGTAACTCTGTACAACTATATTTACTATGTCTATGTACACATTTGCACTGGACATCAGAGGTATGTCTCGTGTCACAGCAGTGTCCCCACCTGTCTACTCAAAACGTGGCTGAGTAAAAAACAATGGCAGGTTTTCATCATCCAATTCATCACCACTCTATCATCATTCAATGCATTTGCAAGCTCTGCTTTCTCCTCTTCTGTCAGTTCAAACAGATCAAAATCATTTTCGCCCAGATTGTCATAAACATCATCGTCAGAGAACTGATCACTGTCGTTGTACTCCTCCACCGCCATCTTTCCAACTGTACAGAATAACCTAACCCCATCCCTAGAAATGGACAAATTTTGTGCACTGGACACTTTCCCACACTCTGGCAGTGGCCAGGCACGGCTAATCAAAGCATTGTGCGGCTTATCAAAACATTCCTCAGGTCCCGTTACACTGGCCAGGGGGAACTGACATGCTGACCATGTGACAGATAGGCGCGGATTTCAAAGGCAGAACCGCTGCAGCGGCCGGCCGGAAGGAAGGAAGTGTTTATGCCTGCCCCTCTCTAGCGGTTCTCAGGAATGAAGGGAAAGATTCTCTCAACCGCTGTATCGGTTTTCAGGGATGAAAGAGTTAAACCAATCACGACATTCTGAAAAGCTCAACATACCAATCCCTAGGACAGACCGTTTCAAGTCTGGCCTAGAATATTGTGGTAGTGTTCTTTGGAACTCACTCCCCAACTCTCTCAGAATGCCATCCAGCACCAAAATGTTTCAGTCATGTTACAGGCCATAGGTTATGTTATGCGCTGACTGGTTGTCCTTGCATGTTAAACTTGGTGATCGTAGTCTGCCTGCAATGTTCTAACTTATTGTGATTCTTCACGCATTTACCCATCAGTAATGTTTGCTGCTGCTGATTTTAAAGCCCTTAGATATATATCCACCCCCATTGCCACTTGTCTCATATCACTTTTAGCGTCTAAACTTCATTTATTGTATGTGTGTACCAGTACGTCATGGTTTAGAAAATGTGTGCATGTATAATTAGATCTAGATTAGTTTATGAGCCCATCTGATCATCTCATATATAATATATATACTAATCTAGATCTAATTATACATGCAATTTTTTTAATTTATTTTTTAATCTAGATTGTCCCTCTGTTTGGGTGAGGGGTGGATGTAAAAAAGCATACATGCTTATTTATTACCCTCATAAATAAAGAATTTTATCTTATCTCTCTGTGTCTCTCACTCTCTCTCTCTCTCTCTCTCTCTCTCTCTCTCTCTCTCTCCTCTCTCTCTCTCTCTCTCTCTCTCTCTCTCTCTGAGCTCTCTCTCTCTCTCTGAGCTCTCTTTCTCTCGCTTCCTATGCATTTTGTTTCTGATTATTTGAAAGGTCCATCTGATAAGTACATGCTGTTGCATGGTTGCGGCAAAAATGCTTTTGATGTTGGGGGCAAATAACCAATAAATTTTAAATGCAGAATATTGCTCTGATTTAGAATAAATGGGTGCCCTTGACTTTCTAGCTGCAAACAGTGTGGAGAGCAGTCTTCGCCCATTTGTGTGTCAGTGTCTCCTGTCTCATTTTGATAAACTTCACACTGAACTGTGCAGAGAAGGAAGCAAAGACTATCCGGTGCCCAATGTGCAAGAAGATGGTTTCTCCCAGCAAGTGGGTCAGTAAACCTTTGTTCTTATTTATTCCATTTCTTTTTTGCTCTTTCTTTTTCAGGCAGACTTTGACTTTGAGAATGTATGCTGATCTGTAGTGATAATGATTGGCTGTTCATGAATATGTCAGGCCATCCTGCAAATGTATTCCACCTGATGACTGATCTTTTTAATTTTATATAGTTTGTCCATCTCTAAATATGTTCATGCATGCATTTTGATAATCACACACTGATCAGATAAGTTACTTTCCAGGCATACATTTTTTTTAACCACCTGATACAAGCATATTAGTATTATTGCCATTTGAAGATAATATTTCAATCTGAAAGGTTCGTCCTGCACTCATTTTGATCAGTATTCTGAACTTCAGAAAGTAACAGTATTTTGGTGTAAGAGGTATTACCAGACTTGATTTGTGAGTGTGTGTGTGTGTGTGTGTGTGTGTGTGTGTGTGTGTGTGTGTGTGTGTGTGTGTGTGTTTTATAAGAGCTGGTCCTGGTGCTGTAGGAGTGTTATTGTATTATAACTACGATGCTGTCTCACTGCCATGTTCAGGCCAGGCATGAGGTGACCTGTGGCAGGTTTGATGCTCCAAGTGACTCAGATGAGGAGAGCATACCGGAGTATGGGGGGCGTACATATTTCAGTGATGAAGAGGATGAGTTTGACAGCTATGAAGACAACTTTGGAGCAGGATTTGAACGGAAGGGCTCAAAGGACTGGCGAAGCACACATGAGGATGTCCTCAACAAAATCAGACGTGATCGACTAGCGTATCAGTCAAAACTAAACCGTCGGGCATCAGGTTTGTCCCCACCCCTACACTCTGTCTCTGTGTGTGCTGTTTGTCTGTCTGTCTCTGTCTGGCTGGCTGGCTGTCTGTTTGTCTGTATGTCTGTCTCTGCCCGCCTGTCCCTGTTTCTCTGTCTCTGACTCTCTCTCTGATGGGGTTTTCTGATATATTTTTAAGGTTCATCAGTGGGGGGGGTTTGGTGTTTTTTTTCTCTCTCTTACAGATCTGTGTGGTTGGTTGTTTGGTTATTACTGTCCTTAGGTGTGTGTGTGTGTGTGTGTATGCATGTGTGTGTGTGTGTGTGTGTGATAATTTTTTTAATTAGTGTGTGTGTGTGTGTGGTTCTGCATTCCTTCCAGTTTTGTTCCATTGAAATGTTGTGAGTTGATCCATGTATGTACTCTGAATTTTTAGACTGGACCTTGCACAATTTTCAGAGCAAGATGAATGTGAATGGTGTGGTCGTACATTCTCACTGATGGCCTTAAGGCGACACCTGCCCATCTGCAAGGAGCACGTTCTGCGCTACGGCAAACCCTTGTTTACTGGGAGGCCACCCCAAGACTCCAGGTTCTCGCGAGCCAGAGAAGTGAGATCTGCCTTTTTACTTGTGCTGGATTTACTTATTTTGTTTGTGCTATATTTATTTTATGTGTGATCCTGTGTGTGTGTGTGTATGTGTGTGTGTGTGTGTGTGTGTGTGTGTGTGTGCGTGTGTGACGGCAGTCTGAATCTTTCCCTTTAGTTTTTGCCACTGCCCGCTAGCAGCGACGGATGCTTAAAGATAAACAACGGGCGAGTGGCCGGCTGACTATAACCCACACTGACCCTAGAGACTAGCGCACACCTGCACTTCACACAGACCGAAGCGCGCTGTACACAGCGAGTGCCATGCGCTGACCCTGCTATGCTGCACACACAGTGGTGATAACACGCTGCGGTCAGCAAGAGTGGGTGAAGGGACAAAGCAGCAAAACTGGGGTGGTTGATTGCAAAGTATTTTACTCATTAAGGCTTGCAGCCAAAGGTTTTGTATCAAATGAGCTCTGTAGAGAAAAGAACAAGGTTTCTGTCGACACTAAACATGCCATATAAAATAGCAAAACACATGCCGTACAAGACGCACAAAAACAGCACAGAAATCATGGAGATTTGAGCATTCCCTCGCCGACCTAATTTTTCCACGTTTTTCCCACGACGCTAAGTCACGCAAACGGATTTTTGCAAGCGTAATAATGTCATGTTCACAAACCTACATGCATCTACTTTAGTGACATCAAGCCAAAAGTCATGATTCACCTACCTTTCGCTTGTAGCGGGCCTCATTAATCACTTGATGAACAATAATCCATTCACAAGCACATGCACTCCAAGCGCCTCAGACACTACTCCCAGTGCTTCTTTTTCTTAGGGAATGTGTACTGACAGTACTTAATTTGCTACAAGTCATATCAAACATGATGGTGATTTACAATACTTGCGGTACCTATTTTGTTTTTTCCCCCTAAATTTGTCACTGACTAGTTTGTTTTCACTGCCACAGTAAAAGGTACCATACATTTAAAATAAACACGAAAATAAAACTTGTTATACGGACATTCACGTTTTGAAGCATATGCAACACTTTGTCATAATTGTGTGTGCTCCTAATTTGCAGCATGCAAAGCATACAGTTACGTTTTGTTTTTCGCTAAAGATGGCATCAGCCCGTGGAAGAGAGGTGCCATGTGCGTGTTCTCTCGCTAAGTTAACACTCTGAGCTGCTCCTCCTTGCTCCTCAGTCCCCAAACACATTTTTAGAGGCAGTTGATGGTTGATGGCACTTGAATGTTTATGGTCTGTATTTTCAACAATGTTTATTCCAAAAATCGATAGAATTTCATCAAAATATTGAGTACAACGGGTCCCCTTACTTCTGTTTCTATCCTTCTCACCTCTTTTCACACGTTCTCCACACAGTCTGCAAAGAGAATTCATTCTCCTTGCGTGTTCAGTTAATGAATGGTCAGTTGAGAATCCGCTCTCCATGATGGAAAAGGCACACACACATACACTGACTAAGTCATTATATCACAGCTTACAGGACTGAATCATGAAAATGAATAACTGGCTTTAACAAAGAAGAGACTGGACTAATAAACACACCAATATTCATGCAGTCAAAAATCCAGGCCTGGCCACAGCATGCAATTGAAACTACCATAAAATGCTGCAAGATCTGCAGGCACAAGTAATAAGAAAGAAGGCCCAGTTTCCACTGGTGCCAGATGCCAGGCTGGAATGTCAGGCGTGACCTGGGGTCAAGCTGAGTGCAATGGGGGTGAGCCGGTCAACTAAAGAGTGGGAAATAGCTGAGACTGGACTGCCGTGGTGTGTGTGTGTGCGCCTGCGCGTGTGTGCTTGTAATCCTGTGTGCATGTGTTTTTGCCATGTTTTGTATGAAAATGTTTGATAATTTTCATATGTTTTCTATGCTTGTATACCATTGATTTGTATAATTATGGGTATTTGCACGTTGTATGTTTTTCTTTTAAGTTGTAAAGCACTTTGAATTTCTAAAAGCACTCTATAAGTTGTTTATTATTATTATTTACACATCACAGAAAAGACCCTGTACTCTGGCATTGAGAGAAAGTGGAATCTTTTTAGATGGATGGTTGTACAGGTGAAGTTAGCGAATGTTTCAATAGGAGGTGGTTGGTCTGAAGAAGGATGGCCTGATCCAAAGGGTACAGTGGTACATGGCATATGCATCTGTATACAGTGGTGGTTAATCAGGGTTCCACTCTACGTGTTACTCCCGTCTTACCTTTCAGCTTTGCTCTGCTTTCAGCTTACCAAACATCACACAGCCTTTGATCCTCAAGCATGGATCTTTTGAAAATTCCTTAGTGTAATTTGAAATCTTTTGGTCAGTGCTCTCCCAGTTTCATTGCTCCACCTGTTTGGAATTTGCTGCCTGCTATTCTGTAAAATCTCTCCACTATGTCTGCAGTAAAAAACAAACAGCTAAAGACTTTCCTGTTTAGACAAGCCTTTTCACAAATCTAGGTAGACCATTCATGTGAGCGTAGGTTGTGTGTACGTCTATGTGTATGTATGTGCATGAATAATGCTTGCTACCACATTGAGTTTTTGTTCTGCAAAAAAGATTTGTGCTGTATAAGATTAAGAGCTACCCATTATTGTTATTAAAATTCAGTAAGAGGAAGGACCGGTATCTTGTAGCACTAACAGCAGTGATTAATGGGAGGATGTCAAAGTGTTGGTTTTGTAGTGGTCAAAACATGTGGTATAGAACATTTATTGGATGCTGTTGCAGCTTGTGCACTCATGAAAATGCTTTTGGAATGCTCCGTAACCCTCCCCCCCCCCCCAAAAAAAAGGGGGGGGGGGGGGGGGGTTTAACACCCAAAGAGAGTGAATAAAGAATACAATAATCAGCGTATGTAGGTGTAGAATAATCTCTGTTCAGTTTAGTTCAAGACAGTATCTACATGCTCAGGAAAGCCCTTAGGCACTCCACATGTAAAGCCCATAATATAAAATAATCTGTCAATCTGTGTGTAAAAATGTGTCCACTTATTGATGTGTGTGTGTGTGTGTGTGTGTGTGTGTGTGGTGTTGTGTGTGTGTGCATGTGTATGTGCATGTGTGTGTGTGTGTGTGTATATTTGTGTGTGCATGTGTGTGTGTGTGTGTGTGCGTGTGTGTGTGTGTGTTCATGTGTATGTGCATATGTGCATGTGTGTATATTTGTGTGTGCATGTGTGTGTGTGTGTGTGTGTGTGTGTGTGTGTGTTTGCATGTGTGTGTGTGTGTGTGTGTGTGTTTGCATGTACATGTGTGTGTGTATGTGTGTGTTGGCATGTTTACATGTGCACGCACGTGTGTGTATGTGTTTGCGTGTTTACGCGCGCATGTGTGTGTGTGTTTGCATGTTTACGTGTGTGTGTGGGTGTGCGTGTGCATATGGATGTGTGCATGCATGCAGTACTCCAAAAGCGTGCCTCGACCCAACGCAGCCGGACCCTCCAAGAGAGCGTCTGCCAGTGAGAGTGAAACGGGCACAACTGACAGCGAGTTCAGGCACTACACCTCCTCCTCCTCTCCTTCCCCTCCAGACGCCGCTCCCATGGGACCCCGCTACAGCCATCCGGGAAATGTGCGACCCAATGCCAGAGCAAGTCCCCAGAAAGGTTGGTGTGATTTGACAGGCAGGAGCTGGTGTCTATTAAGCTGCAGCAGTCACGTCCCATGGTGATGGATGAATAATAATGATCATAATAATTGGTGCACTATACAGAAAGCATGAGTTTAACTGTGGAAGTGGAAACTGATGCTAACAATAATAACAAGCCAAACAAAACAAAACAGCCAATATAAAGCCAAACAGCCAAACCTACATCAAGCACACACGCATGCACACGCACCACACACGCACACACACACACACACACACACACACACACATGCACACATACACATGGCACAACACAGTAGTCAAATGAAATAATTAAAGTGGAGGAGTGGAGGGATAGAGATTTTGCTAGCAGTAGGATAAGACAGGATTAAACAGATGAATCTTCATGATGTCCCATGGCTGGTGGGACCATGGTGTGGTGTTGTACTGGATTTGTTGGTGTAAGCTCTTCATAGCTCTGTCTGCTGTACAGCTCAGTTCTGTATTTGCTCCACTGTGTTCTAATTTTCACTAACACTAATCATTACATGGACACTTTAATTTTTTTTACAGTAATGAAACTTCCATGCCAAGGTAACAATTTTTCAGAAGCCACAAAGAGGCCATCTTATGCAGACACGACAAGGAGGCCTTCACAGACAGACGCCACAAGGAGGCCATCACAGACAGATGCCACAAGGAGGCCGTCACACACAGACTCTGCGAAGAAGCCACCACCCACACAAGCTACAAAGCCACCATGTGCAGAAGCTGCAGGAAAGGAAAAGCCAACAGCAGCTAGAGCAGACGCTCAAGGGAACTCACCTAATAGGTAATATTGAATTGTGTGCCCTCTGCAGTTCTGCCTGTAATCAACATGTCAGCAACATTCAGAGCTCAGATTGTGGAAGCAGTGATGAATCAAATTAAAAAAGAGAAAAATAAATTGGTTGTGAAATGTTTTGTATTGCAAATATTACTGTCATCAGGTAAGGAAAGTAGGCCAGTAGGTGTTTTCTAAGTTTTTAAATGCCTAGGCAACCTCTTTCTCTCTTAATGATTATGCTTCAGCCATCAAGGAACTGTCCCAACAGTTTCCATACCTCAAAGGTCATAGGGTGAAACTGCTACCAGGTGTTAGACATTATCCTTAAGTTATGAAGGATGTTAAGTTGTTAAGCACATAACAATACAGGGAAACATTGTTTTAAATTTATTTTGTTGTTGGTAACTCTGTTCTAATTTGAACATGGCCATCCATCTGGAGAAGATTTTTTTTATTTGGACAGAACTGTGTAGAAAAGAACTGCTTTTATGTGTCCACTTAACTTTGGATTTGACTATGAACCAATGTCCCCTATGTGCATTTATGCATGCAAAAAAGAGCACTTAGACACATTAAAGATCCTGATCCTGTCAGAGTTAGGTGGATTGTGGAAACACCAAAATAGCCCAGCATGCGTTAAAGGTGTCAGAGTCTTCATAATGTTGGACACAAATGAAGAAAAACCAAAATGAAACACAGGCTTATGACCCTGTCCACACCCTGATCTGTGCAGTTTGTGACTGTTGTGCTTAAGACATCAGTTTCTCAGTGGATGAACCAATGCATATTCAGTGATATATGAATCATATTGACATGTGTGATACTGTTTATTTTACAGAACATTTCCATACGTAATATATATTCTGTTTAATAACGCTTTTGGTATTAATCTTGCCTGTATGTTGTCACCTACTCTTAAACTGAATCTTTTATACATGTGCATTTGTTTGTTAATCATGTATGGCACCTTCCTTTTCCTTTAAAATAAAATGAAGAAGCACCTGACTTGATTTGACTTGATACGAGGATGTTTTGTACCTTGTATTTCCTTGCATCTGAAGTGAGTTTCCTCAGGTCTTTGTTGTTGTTCGCGTTTTTGTGACATCTTTTGATTCTTTCCTTCATTTTTTGATGTTATAATTATTGCTTCATCGGATCATATGCTGTGGTACATATTCAGTGAGTTAATAACAGTGTTTTTCTTTTTTCTTTTTTCCTTTTCTTCCCCAGCCCCTTTACGGCAGGTGTGTCAGGCCAGAAGTTCAAGGGCACAGGGTTCAAGGTTGGGGGGGCTGGTTCCGGCGGAAACAAACGTGGGCAGGGCCCAGGGCCCAAGCGGTAACAGTCCAGAAGGAAGGTGACGACAAGTTTTCCTGGTGCTTGGCATGAGAAGAGGGTCCACTTTTCCTGGGGCTGTGATGTGACACAGTAAGATGTGATAAAAACATCAGGTTGCCCTCCAGCTTTCATGATGGAGTGGGATGACAAGAATTTCAAGTTTTCCTGCAACTGCCATGTTTCAGAGTGAGGTGTCGCCCTGTGGTGCCAGCCCCTGTGGGGTAGTGGTTAGTGCTTCAGAATGTGGATGGTCGTGGGTTTGAATCCAGACAGAGTCTTTGGGGATTATTTTAGCCCTGACTGAGCCAGAGTTGGAACTGCTATGGGTCCAGTGGGAAGGCTGGTATGACACGGCCAAGCTTCGTCCATTTAACAGATGTGTCTGGTGGTCGTGCTGTAGTCACTTGACCTAAAACACATGGGCAACAGTTCCAGTGCCTGGATAACGCCAGGATAATTATGACAGATCACATGGTCTGCTTACACAGAACACATCAGGTTGTCTCAAACTGAAACAAACGTCCATATGTGATCTGTTATCCTCATCCTCAGCCTCATCCATAATAATAAGCGGGAACTTATAGAGCACTTTCAGAAACTCAAAGTGCTTTACAGCTTAAAAGAAAACTATACAATGCTCAAATACCCATTATTATACAAATCAATGGTATAAAAGCATACAAAACATATGAAAATTAACAAACATTTTCATACAAAGCATGGCAAAAAAAAAAAAACACACACACACAAACATAGGATCACACATACACAATGCCCATAAAGAGCACACGCAAAGGACATGGGGCGTGAGGGGGGGGGAGGTAAAGACTAATCATGGGATAATAATAGATGGAAGAAAAAACAACTGTCTCAGCTTCTCTGGCCCTCATGCAATGCTCTTGTGGTGACCTCAGTCCGAGTGTTCCTGCCTCTTTCCTTGTCCGAGGCAGCTCTGATCAAGCCTTCAGTGCCAGAGAGTCCACACGGGCGATTGATGGAGGAACATAGCGACAGTCTGCTCTCTGGAGGGGATGCTCACCAGTCTGGATCTGCAACTTACTACAGCTAACATTGGCATTCTCAGGGGAATCATTAGTAGGTGAAGTCCTTCCTGTGTATGTTGGATGAGAACAGGCATCACTGAATGCCACTGAAGTGATTTGGCAGCAGTGCGGTGTCTCCTTCGGAAGCTAGCCTTAACCGATGATGCAGTGTCTCTTCCTGTGGACTTGTGGTGTTAGGGCTGTGACGCTCAGTGGACCTTGGATGTGGCCAGGGGTAGGACTGCTGGGACAAGCTTCATGAGATTAACGCCACTGAAGTCAGCATGAATGACGGGACAGCAACAACAAAACATTCTTGTGACTTCATGCGATGGTGATGATGACAACTGCCAATTTGCAGAGCACTCCAAACAACCATGGGAAAGTCATGCTCATTATGCATGCTGGAGCAGTCACTGTTCCAAATGATGAACAAAGGCACTGCATACTTTCAGAGAAAAGACATATTGGAGTGGTCACTGTTCCAAACGATGAACAAAGGCACTTCATACATGCAGAGAAAAGACGGAGTGGTCACTGCCAAATGATGAACAAAGGCACTGCATACATGCAGAGAAAAGACATACTGGAGTGGTCACTGTGCCAAATGATGAACAAAGGCACTGAATACACACAAAGAGAAAAGACATCCGGGAGTGGTCACTGTGACAGATGATGAACAAAGGCACTGAATACACACAAAGACTACTGGAGCAGTCACATGTCAAATGACGAACAAAGGCACTGCATATGCACACAGAAAAGACAAATAAGGAAAAAAGAAATCAAAACAAATCGGGGATGCCATATTGTAGGTGATGACCACAGCAACCCCAATTTTGAACGAAAACAGTCAAAGGGCTGAAGGTGGGGCTGGGGGGGGGGATGGGAGCACCAAGTTGTCAGGTTTTCCTGTGAATTGGTGTAATGGGGTGAGATGGTGAGAATGTTGAGTTTTCCTGTGACTTGGTGTCATAGGTGATAGAGAATGTTGAGTTTTCCTGTGACTTGGTGTCATAGGTGATAGAGAATGTCAAGTTTTCCTGTGACTTGGCAGGATGAAAGAATGTAAGATTTTCTTAACATGGTGTGATAGGGTGAGATGGAATGTCAAGTTTGCTGTGAAATAGTGAGAATGTCAAGTTTGCTGTGAGATAGTGAGAATGTCAAATTTGCTGGTGACTTGCTGAGATGGGATAAGATGGTGAGAATTTCCGACGTCAAGTTTTCCTGCGACTTGGTTATGATAGAATGTCAAATTTTCCTAACATGTTGTGATAGGGTGAGATAGTGAGAATGTCAAATTTGCTGGTGACATGCTGAGATGGGCTGAGATGGTGAGAATTTCAGATGTCAAGTTTTCCTGTGACTTAGAGTGAAGTATTTTCAAGTTTTCCTGGGACTTTGTGTGATGTGGTGAAATAGTGAGAATGTTACGTTTTCTTTTGAATTGATGGGGTGCGATGATAGTGATGCTGTCAAGTTCTCCTGGGACTTGGTGAGACACTTGGACTGCCAGATTGTCCAGCTTGGTGTGACATGAGTGAACTGATGACATGCCAAGCAGTCGTGGGGTCTGATGTGTTGGAGTGATTAGCAAGAGTGCCAAGTATTTCTGTGGCTTGCTGTAATAGAGTGAGATGAGAAGAATTTGAAGTTTTTGTACAGCTTATACTATATACATACTATATACTGGTGCAGTGACATGATGAGAATTTCAAAATTGTCTGCAGCTTTGAGCAATAGTGTGAGATGACAGGAATGTAAGCAACAGTTTCCTGAGGGTTTGTGTTATAGGCTGATGTGACGAGAATATCCAGTTTTTCAACACTACTTTGCATCTGAGGTATCCCATGCATTACAATGTTCTTGTCCATGGTACTGAAAGAGGACTGGGTCTGCAGTTATAAGATTGAGCTGTTTTGTAAGTTCCACACGCAAGAAAGAAAGTGCATGTGTTTTGCATTTAAAGGGGCAAGGAGCTCAGTAATAATGTCAGCAAAATATACACATATTGTCAAACACAAGGCCTGTTGCCAGACAAAAATGGTGTGGTATGTCTGTAATGGTGGTGGCCATTGTTTAAATTAGTGATCCTGTGTATTCTGATTGAGCAAATGTATAACCTGTGTGAGTGATTTGCTCGTCAGAGACAATGCATGTTTCACCTTGGTATGTAAGAATGATTTTGGGACAAGTTGTGGATTTTTTGCAAGTACTATGGTTTGTCCCCCCCCCCCCCCCCATCCCCCCATCCCCCCTTGGGGTGGTAGTCTGTGATTCACTTGTATTGTCAGAACTCTATAGTATCATTACTGAAGGGATCCCAAGTGAAAGTGATACATCTGTACTGTAACTGTAGATAGCCAGTAGATAGACTGTACGTTAACTAACACACATTAGCAGCATCTGGCATGAAAGTGAGACATGTACAGTAACTGTAGATAGCTGGTAGATAGTTTACCTGCTAACTCGAGCACATCGTGCATCTCTGTACAGTAACTGTAGATAGCCGGTAGTTAGTTTGCACACTAACTAACACACATTGGCAGCATCTGGCATGACTGCCGCTAGCCATGCAGTGCTCTGGCCTCAATTTAAATGACTGGGATTAAAGGGGACACAAACAAAGACACAAGTTGGCATGAAGATGTACAGAATGTCAAGTTGTGACCTTTTGTATGGTTGTTCTATTACAACAGAAGTGCTATTTTTGCTTCAGATTTGTGCACCTTAGGGTCAGACATGTTTGTTTGTTCTTGGCTAATGAAGAGCAGAAAAAGGTTAGCTCATGATGTGTACTTAACAGCCATGTTGGTTTGTTCTTGGCTAATGAAGAGCAGAAAAAGGTTAGCTCATGATGTGTACTTAACAGCCATGTTGGTTTGTTCTTGGCTAATGAAGAGCAGAAAAAGGTTAGTTTCAGCATGAGTTTGTTCTTGATGAAAAATACCAGATTCCAGACAAACAAAATGCAGGAAACAGCCATGTTGGTTTGTTCTTGGCTAATGAAGAGCAGAAAAAGGTTAGCTCATGATGTGTACTTAACAGCCATGTTGGTTTGTTCTTGGCTAATGAAGAGCAGAAAAAGGTTAGCTCATGATGTGTACTTAACAGCCATGTTGGTTTGTTCTTGGCTAATGAAGAGCAGAAAAAGATTAGCTCATGATGTGTACTTAACAGACATGCAGGCTTTGTTCTTGATGTCAAAGATACAGACTGCCAGACACAAAATGGCAGTGTTCAGGGCTGTGTCTTCACAACTTTCAGACATTGGTATTGGTTGTTTTTTGTTTGTTTTTTGAACAAACTAGGCCATAAATGAACAAACAAACCAAAACTGCTGTGAGTCTGTTTTTTAATCCATTCTTAAAAGTAGGGCCTGTAACTGTAATGCTGTTTCCCTTTGTGTCCCCTTTAATGTATCACTCAGTGTAATTATCACTGCTATCATTATACAGCTGCCAAATTGTTGGTGGCTTTTCTCAACCTGCCACGTCCAGACAGATTTTGTCTTCAATTTAAAGTTGCACATTGTCCAGTTTCAGGGCTTTCCTACTCACAGCACAGTTGCAGGTCTGTTAGATGTTGTTCGTGTCATTATTGTAAAGAGTTGTTCATGTTGGAAGGAAAGTGTTAATACTTTCAGGGCCCCTTCTCCCCACAGCATACTCTCTGTGTTATGATCCATTTCATTTTACTGTGATATGCTTCTTTTTTACACAAATATACAGAATATGAATAAAAAAATATTTATCTACTTTGGGGGCATTTTAGCCTTGTTGTGCATTTGGGCACTTTTAGCCCTACCATGTGTAAAAAATGTGTCTGTATATATAGATATATATATATATTCCGTTTTTACAGTTTAATACACCACCTTTTTTCTGATAAAACCTTGAGAATATTTTACAAAAGAAATTCTTTGCAACAGTGCTATTATTTTGCTATTCTGCTGTGTGAGATTTTTAACATCAGTACTTCTGCTTTTAATTTCATGCCAGGTACTGTTTTTATGGTTGTGTGTGGTAGAGTTCTTAGACTGAGGTAATTTATATAGCAGACATACTCATGTACTTTTCTTTGCCTAATTTGTATAATCAACTATGAAGTGGCATTATTAAGCTTGAGTAAAAAAAAATGACCTAGGTCTAAAAAATGGTAGTCTTTTGCGGGTTCTTAATGAGCACATATTCATGTTTCATTCTCCACCCATCCTGAATTAATTCTCAAAGCATAGCTGAAATCCCAGTTTTTAATCAGTTTTGTGTCCGCATTTCTGGGAGCATTCACAATGGGCAAAGTAGTTTGAAGCTTTCTGATTGGCCAGTTGCATCTCTCCATCTTTTGTGCACCCTCCGCATCTCTTCTAGTTTTTGAATTGAAGGTTTGGGCTTATTGTTTGGGGGAATATATGGTATTTAACTGATCACCTGTGAAAGGCCTACCATTTTCTTTGATGACTAATAATTAAAATACTTATAAGGTGGAAATGTTGTCTGGCAGGACCATTCTAAGCTCATACACACTTACATATGCTGGAAGCCCACATATGAGTACACTATACACAATTTGCAAACCTAATTTAAACAGATAATGAACAAAGGCAGAGGAAACTAGTAGTATGAGAGGGGGAAATATGGCAGGTCTATTTTTTGGAAAAATTAATATTTTGAGGTTGGATTTGAAGTGGGCCAGAGAGGATTTCTTTCAAAGAAGAAGGAGAAGGTAATTCTATGCAGAGGGGTTGAAGACGGAAAAGGCATGAGAACCAACACTGGATGGTTGTGGGAACCAACAGTTGATAGTCGTGGGAACCAACAGAGAATAGTCATGGGAACCAACAGTGGATAGTCTGGTACAAGGAAGCTTGAGGCTGAGAGTATCAAAAGCAGAGTGACTGGTTAGTTAACTAGTGATTGGGTTTTAACGTCCTGCCCACCGCACTGGGTCACTGCGGGACGATTAAACTCTGTCATGAGCAAATTCACATTTTAAAATTCTTATTACATAAACCCTTTCTCAAGTGAAGTCAGCCAAATCAACCTGGGAATACAGGAGGGTGTGTTTAGGTAGAGGACAATCACAGAGATCAGATGGAACAGAGCAATGTCTGCGATACAGTTATAGCACTAACTTTTTTTTTGATAGCACTAACTTTTATGTTTATAACACTAACTTTTAAATTTATAGCACTAACTTTTACATTTATAGCACTAACATTTACATTTATAGCACTAACTTTTACATCAAGTAATGCCCTGGGACACAAGCTTCAAACCTGCTGCCTTTAGGTGCCTAAGGTGGCTGTTGAATTAGGACACTTTTAAGAGCATTCTCTGTCATCATTGCTAGTTTTCCCATTGTTGTTACTGCTGCTGTGATAGTGCCGTCAGTTTAGTTCTAGTGGTTGGATGCAGCAGACTCACAGCATACATATACACACAGTCAAGTGACATTCATGCAAAATAATTCTTCATTGGCTGATCCTGGTTACTTGTTTCTTTGGAAACTGTAATTATATTACAATGTACTTTGTGACATTTTATACCATTACTGAGAACTGATAGACTGAATACAGTGACTGATAAAGTATGCATAGTGATATGTGTTGTGTGTGATCAACAAGGTGTGTGACTGACAAGATATGCATAGTGATACATGTTTCTGTGTATGATTGACAAGGTGTGTGATTGACAAGGTATGTATAGTGGTATGTGTTGATGTGTGTGATTGACAAGGTATGCATAGTGGTATGTGTTGGTGTGTGTGATTGACAAGGTATGTATAGTGGTATGTGTTGATGTGTGTGATTGACAAGGTATGTATAGTGGTATGTGTTGATGTGTGTGACAAGGTATGTATAGTGGAATGTGTTGGTGTGTGTGATTGACAAGGTATGTATGGTGACATGTGTTGGTGTGTGTGATTGACAAGGTATGTATGGTGACATGTGTTGGTGTGTGTGATTGACAAGGTATGTATGGTGGTATGTGTTGATGTGTGTGATTGACAAGATATGTATGGTGACATGTGTTGGTGTGTTTGACAAGGTATGTATGGTGGTATGTGTTGGTGTGTGTGATTGACAAGATATGTATGGTGGTATATGTTGCTGTGTGATAAACAAAGTATGTATAGTGGTATGTGTTGGTGTGTGTGATTGACAAGGTATGTGTAGTGGTACGTGTTGGTGTGTGTGATTGACAAGGTATGTGTAGTGGTATGTGTTGGTGTGTGATTGACAAGGTATGTGTGGTGGTATGTGTTGCCGTGTGATTGACAAGATGTGGGGTTGACAAGGTATGAGTGTGATTGAGAAGTTATATGTAGTGATACATACTGCTGTGTATGATTGACAAGGTGTATGTCACTGTGCGACTAGGTATACAGTCATGTATGTGGGATTGGCAAGGTGTGCATAGTGATATGTATGGCACATGTCATTGACAAGGTATACATGTGTTGCTGTGTGTAACTTATAAGTGATATGTATGTTGCTGTGTGTGATTGACAAGGGATGCTTAGTGATATATGTATGTTGCCGTGATTGACAAGGTATGCATAGTGATATTTATGTTGCTGTTTGTGATTGACAAGGTATACATAGTGATATTTATGTGATATTTATGTTGCTGTGGTATTTATAGTGATATGTACGTTTCTGCATGTGGTTGACAAGGTATGCATTGTGATATGTATGTTGCTATATGACTGACAAGGTATACGTAGTGATATGTTTGTTGCTTTGAATGATTAACAAGTTACGCATAGCGATACGTTGCTGTGTGTGACTGACAAAGTATACATAATGATATGCCTGTTGCTGAGTGTGCATGTGAGCAAGTGTGTGGGGTTTGTTGTTTCCTTCAGCAGGCAGTCCTGGCCTGACCTGCTGACCTACCTGTGTATGACTGTGAACCAAAAGGCATGCTACAACTGTTCTGAAGCAACAAAGGGACACCAGACTCCTTTGATGAAACACCTGTTTACTTGCAACATTCTCTCTTACCATAAACATGTCATTTATCACTTTTACACCAAGCAAAACAAGAGTTACAATGCCTCCCATAATGAATCCCCTTTGAATCACCCACCATTCTTTCTTGTCACGCATGTACAGGCAAGTACAGAAATAAAATACACACACATACACATGGGGATTGATCCAAAGAAGTCCACCACAATAAAAGGCTGACCAAAACAAGCATTCATTCAGCTTCTCGTGGAAAAAGTTTTCATCTTAATTCACAAGGGACCACATTGAACAATTCTGAGGAGAGAATCAAATGCAAGTCAGTCACAAAGAATAGCACTTTATTCATATGTTAGCTGTCATTTGAAAACTGCTCCCTATCGAACAGAGAATGGAACCCCCTACCCCATCCCATCCCAAAATAGAATCTACACATATGATCACCTCAGACATGGCATAAATGTGTTGGATCAAAGTGTAGAAAAAGAGCAACATGCAACTGACTATTAAGGCATTATATTCATGTCTAGTCCTTAAGACTGAGTAGGATCAGAAAACTACAACAACAAAAACCAAAAAGCATACTCATGCTCCATTCACAAAGAACCTATTCGGTGCATGTGTCTGAAAAAAGCAAAACAACAAAAACAAGCAGCAAAAAACTACAGATTATGTTCAATTTTACAGAACAAACCCACTCAAAGTCAAAGTTGTATTCTCTCCAAAACTGTCTTCACAAACTGAAAGACCTGTTGATTAAACTTCATTCCTGTCAATATTTATTACCTGTCTGTTTGTCACATGAAAAAGGGGTTTTCTTTGAACAGTTGCGCACATTTTGAATAGTCTGAATAAAGTAAGCATTTTCAAAACCTTTTTGATGTTTTGATCTTCTTGCAAAATCAACATCAATTTTTATAATTTATTCAATAACAAATGAATCAGGGTGCAGCTACCAACCTTTTTCTTTACTTCTTCCCACAGACTTTGCCTTCAATGATAGTTATTGGTAAACACAAAGAAGCTGGCAGTTTCACAGAAACTCTCAAATAACTAGGCAACATACCACACCAACAATCCACTCTCTGGAAGTGACCCTGTGCAGTTGACAGAACATTAAAATCCAATTACTAACTAACCACACCTTCTACTTTCACTTTTCAATCAGTACATTTCAACTGGGGTTGTATACCTAACATGAAGTTAATACAGTTTTCTAAAGTAATATATTGCAGTTGTTGGTTTGTGTGGTCCCTCTGAAGTTCTTTTTACCCCCTTCATTTAGCTAACTTTTGCATTCAAATATTGCCACATTCTTCAGACCTGGCAGTGACAGCACAGGAATGAAGTACAATGTGAGTTGCCAACAAACAAACAAAAAAACCACCAGATTAAGAACCAGTAAAATCATGTGTGCACACATTAAGGGGCATTCCCGCTGTTTTTATTTACTCTAGACATTCAGTTTCCGCACTCTTTTTTTAACATTTCTCTTCTCCATGACTTTGAAAAATATGCTGCAAACTAGTGAAAAGGAACACCGTTAGAGAGGATGAAAGGTCACTGCAGCACAAACATCTTGCTGAATGCTGTCCAAGGAAACTCCAGTGTAAAGATCTTCCTGTTGCCTGAAATGTGTGGGTGACTAAGTGTTTTGCTGTGATTGTTTTCACAACATTCGTTATATATTTCACATGCTGATTGCACCTGACCATTGTACAACATTCATTGCTGATCTGGCAACCTTGTCCCGGCAACTTTGTCAAGTACTTCCGGAGTAAATGCTTCTTTCACTTTGACCCTTTTCATCTGGCTTGTACCTACACATGACCTACATGTACAAGGCCGCTAATCAATGTTTAAATCATTGGAATAGTCACAGACTGTGCCTGTAATTCCAGGTAACACTCAACACAAGTTACCTTCACACAAAAACTCCAAATGCTCTGTTTAAATGTTGCTCAAAAGATGCCACAAGTAAGTCTGTGAGCACTACAAATAGCTTTACAGTCAAGTCAGTCCAACACTGGTCATTTCAAAGTCTCTATTTTTACATGCAAATCGTACATAACCAGTTAACGCACATTTATAAACCAAATCAATAAAAATGTGCTCATGCTTCCTTAATAAACAATAACAAAAACTAACAAAAAAGTGCTACTGTTCATAAATTTATTCATTCTGAACAATATTACACATTTACAGTATTTCTGGAATTTTCAATATTTGGCAAGTAAAATTTACTAAAAAGGGAAAAGTTCTCTATTCCTGCAGTTTGTTTAACTGCAGTTGTATTACAAATGTGAGTATGTTGCAGAAAACTAGAACAGCAAATGTTCAATTAAATAAAAGCAACAACAAACACAAAGAGCAAATGCCTTCAATTGCATAACTTGGAGAGAAAAAAATTCAATTATTTCCCATAGAAACACCCAAGTAACACAAAGCATGCTATATCTTACTAATGTATGTATTTCACCCTGATATATAAAACCATCATGGTTGATAGGGCATAAAAAACAATTCCTCCTCCTCCTTTTTAATGGAACAACTACCTACATCAGACATGAACTGAAAAAAAGTTGCATTTTGTTTGAAATTGGGAGAGCCTAAGTCGGGTTATAATCTTGCCAAAACTGAAAGCCCTTGCATAAACTGAAGAAAATGCCAATGCCATGTTTTTTGTCAAATCAGGAAACAGCCATTATCTCCCTTTACTGCACAAAAAGTTTTTTAGTATTTTTTTTTTATATTGTAGTATATTCATGATTCCTGTTAAATATTTGACAGTTTGATTGGATACAAATACAAAATTTGCTGCTGCTGTGATCTTAAAATATGGTCACGGTGACTGAAAGTGGTAAGAATGGGTGAAGATCGCTGACAAAAGCTGTCATGCAAAGTTTGACATTTATCATGTTTATATTTCCAGTTTCCAAAACAACAATGTCAAAGTTTTTGCCATTCCCAGAAGGCCACACAGATGAATGGCTAGCTGGCCATTACATAAACTCTTACTTTTTGTGAGTAAAAATGTATACATACTGGTAATTGAAATCAGAAAATATATTTGACAATCACAATACATGCATGGCTCTTGGTCTTTTCAAAACACAGGTAAAACAAAAATAACCCCCACCCAAACATCCATTTTTTATGAAATTGCACACATAACAATATAAGCACTTTTCACACACATGCTTTATCACAAAGCTTTACGACTACACTGAAATCATGTCATACATAAGCGACACCATGACCTCTATTCTGTCTGTGCGATTATCTATTTCAATTTTTATGTGTATATATAAATTCCAACCATGAAGTTTAAATTTCACTAATACAAACTTCAGACAAAATATAACCAGCTACCTGACCTTTCTGACAAAAAGGTCAAGGTCATCAAAAGTAGCATGACAAGCTGGACCTTACCAGCCATTATAACCACTCAAAAACTGAAGAAAAAACACTCACTTAAACAGTCTCTAAGGAAACTAAAGAAAAAAAGAAAGAAAAAAACACACGCCCACTTAAACAATCTCTGAGAAGTATCAAAAGCACATGTTAAAGATCTTGTTGAGACAGAAAATGCATCAACTATCTCCCTTCAATGCAGCCAGTCAAAAATGGTAATATATGTGCAATCTAGTTTAGGAATTTAACAACCTCAGCATGTTTGAACTGGATCACTAATTATTATATAGACACTTCTTTTTTTCAAATTGAAAAAAAAGGGACCCCCCCCCCCCCCCCCCCCGAAATTCAAAGCATTACTAAACAATTACTAACAGAACTATTAAAAAATAATGACCTAGAATCAATTTTTATAATGCCATAAACCCCTCCCCAGCACAAACGCATTATAAAACTGACCCCTCATCCACACCACACACTAATAACCACCAATATCAAAGTATAAACAATAATAATAACAACAGTAATTTCTACAGCACTGTAACTCACTGATATTGGTCAGCACATTGCGCTTTACAAAACTGCACACCTTAAAAAAATACTTTAAAAACTCTAAAATAGTATAAAACACACCTCATCCACCCACACCCATCCACCCACACACATCACTATCGTAAAGTCAATGCCGATGTCAGTTTGCATATAAATAATCTTACTACTCCTATTGAGTGTGTTTACCTAAAACTGTTCCCACCTGTTTTGCAAAAGCACTGTTGGCAATTAAAAATGATGTCTATTGTTCGTTATGTTATAATAAATGTGTTGATGCCACTGAAGTCATGAGCACATGTCTAATCAAATACATAAAAAATAAGCATTGAAACTTGATTCTGGATCTCTCTCTCTCTTTCTGCCTCTTTTTTTTTCTTGTGATGCAAGTACAATCATAGTACAAAACTGGTGGAATAAGCCATTTTTTTGAAGATTGTAAAACATGATAGTTGGTGGTTTGCCCAACATTTTTTACAACAGACGTGACCAAAAAAATCTTGTACGTTTGCATGTATGCCCAAAGTTTGTTATACACTTTTACAGTGTGCCCTAGAAACAGTAATGCTGAGTGGAACCTGCTACACCGACAGCCCCAAGGGCACAAACTCTGGTCTCTCAGGCTGTTCACTGGACTTCTAGTGCTGACGGAATTCCGTCTTGTGGGGTTATAAACAAGAGGTGCAACAAAAGTGGTCACGGACAGCGTATAGTCTCCATTTGAGAGAAGAGTCTTCTAACAGGTTCCACTTCTAGTTCTACACACCTCAGCCCTATAGATAAATATATACACATAACACAATTAAACCCAGCGTGACACTTAAAAACACCCCCAACTATGTATTTTTTCTCTGGTAAATGAAACGCATCACTGCACTTAGCACAATCTGAGCCAATAGCGGACAATAAGAACTGTGCATATATCTCCAGACAGGCCCAAAGTAAAAGCCAATATGCACCCCCTCACAACTCACAATTAATGGAGCAAACAATAAAACGAGCAAGCAAACAAAAATCCCCCAACAACCCCTACCCCAGAAGAGAAAGTTAAGATTGCTGATTTTGTGGGGAGGGGTGGGCACTACCATGCGGCTGCTACTTGTCCTTTTTCTTGCCACTGGAAGCCACCGACGACTTGCCTACCAACTCCACTTTGACCACCGAGCCCCGTTTGCCAGCCACCTTTTGCTTTTGAAGAACAACAGCCGGTTTTGCCCGGTTCTGTTTGGACGTTTCTGAAGCGGCCTTGGCATCCAACAAAGCGTTGTCCAGCTCTGATGCTTCTGCTTCTGTGATCCCAGTATCCTCCACTTTGGCGACACTAACAACCACAAACTCCTGTGAGCTGGACTTTTCGTCCTCAGGTGGCTGTGAGCGATTTACTTTACTGGTGAGGATGACCGGTTTTGGACCAGCATCCTCCTGGAAAACAAAAAGAACAACAAAGATTTCAAACTGAAGTTCATGAAATAGTCAATATAGTTTTACAACCAGGATTAGAGTAATAAAAGTTGTCATAAACCTTGTACCCTGGACACAATAGAGCAGAGCCTATAATCCATGCGAACTGAAGCAGACATAGGCTGCATGTGTGTATGTGTCTGTGTGAATGCATACTGTGTGTGTGTGCATGCACCCATACATGCATGCATGTCTGTTGAGTGTTATAAAAGTTTACATGGGAGCTTTCCAAAAACAATTGCCATTACTAAACATCTAAAATGCATACAACTCCATTCAGTAAAAACAAACTAAACACCCATCTGCATTATCTGCAAGCCAAAGTCATGAAAAGCAGGCCAGCTGAAATCTTGTCAATGCATTTAACAATCACGCGTCTTCACCAGATGAGAACGATCAGAAAAACAACCGGCAGTGTGCCTGAAGCCCCTGTGACTTTCAGATACGGTGATTGTGAAGGTCATCAGAAGGCCATCACAACTGGTATACAATTACAAGGGTAAAACTCTAATGTTACAAGAGTGGCAAGACCTCATTTTAAAGAGTGTGTGGGCAAAATCCACCCTGAACATGAAAATATTTGCAAGTTTTCTAGGTTTTTAGGCCAACCTGCATCTTCTGTCCATTTCCCCTTTAACATACATTTTGGCTGTGAAGCGATTGGTCCCTCACAGCTCCTTTACATTTGGGGGGTGGGGGATGGCAAGGTGGGGGGGGTGGGGGGGGGGGGGGAGGAGGTGTATCCACTATGGGGGGAGGGGGGAGGGGAAGGAGAGGAGGTGTATCCACTATGGGGGGAGGGGGGGAGAGGAGAGGTGTATCCACTATAGAGGCCACCCCATCTACGTTCCCCAGACCACAGCAGTGCAGTGAAGGCATGAGAGAGCAGTACTTACCCCCTGCTCTTTTTTCAAGGCCTCTTTGGCCTGTCGCGTGCGCTGCTGCTTGTTCCTGCCCAGCGTGCTGATCATGCGGTCCAGCATGTTGCCTTCCTTCTTGCTGCGCTGCACCGTCTTCTTGGGCTGTGGGTTCAGGTGGTTCTTCTTGTGCAGGCGCAGGGATGTGCGCTGGGAGAAGCAGGTGTGACAGATGTCGCACTCAAATGGTTTCTCACCTGAAAGTAAGAGCAAGAATGTTCACAGTGAATACTTATTTGCGGCTTATGCATAACACACACAGACACACAGTATACATGCATGAAAACTCAATGAGCCCAAGGTGCTTACATTCAATAAATTAGATAAAAACAACTCATCTTTTTTTTCTTTGTCAAAACTACCTTGCTCTCTCTCTCTCTGTCTCTCACACACACACACACACACACACATAACACAGACACACACAGAGCACATGCATAAAAATATGACATGGTGTTGAGAAGTACAGTAGAAAGACATTATTGCTTAAAGAAATGAGATTTCTGAAGAGATTTGACAGTGGATGAGGTAGAAGGATGTCTGATGCAAAAGATACAGATAAAAAGGTCTTTTTCCCCAGCTTGTCATTTTCTGCCCAAGATGGAGCTAGACAGACGTAAAGAGTTTATACAACTGACTGCTGTTTCTCTAACAGTTTCTGTGTTGACATCAACAACAGTGATCACTGTTTGTTTATACAACTGACTGCTGTTTCTCTAACACTAACAGTTCCTGTGTTGACATCAACAACAGTGATCACTGTTTGTTTATACAACTGACTGCTGTTTTTTGTTTATACAATTGACTGCTGTTTCTCTAACAGTTTCTGTGTTGACATCAACAACAGTGATCACTGTTTGTTTATACAACTGACTGCTGTTTTTTGTTTATACAATTGACTGCTGTTTCTCTAACAGTTTCTGTGTTGACATCAACAACAGCGATCACTATTTGTCAATTGGTAGTCTTCATGCTGTTTCCAAAAACATTCCATTCAGTGCTACTGTGATCAAAAGGTGGCTGGCAGTGTTCCAAGAAAAAAAGAAAAAACGTTTTAAAAAACAACCCCACGGAGTGGCACAATTAACAACAGACCATCCTTCCTCATCTGTGCTGCTCCCAGTTGCATTTGAAAACTTTCCATCTAGCATGAAAACATGAACTCAGCAAAGATTATCTCTAATCCACCCCCTCTAAATATTATTTATGGCTTCTAAAAGTTTTACATTTTGTATTTCAAAAACTGGCTTATTCTGATGTATTTGCAAAATCCATGCATAAGCACTGCTGTTGCTCCCACTGAAAACTGGTCTTGAAACAGTCTGTCATTTCAGTTTTACCTGTATGAATGCGCAAATGATCTTTGAGGTAGTTGCGTTGAGCAAATGCAGCTGAACAATCAGTGCACTTGAATGGACGTTCACCTGCACACATGCAAGTATACATGCATGATACTTACACTAGTTACAGAGAGAAAGAGTTGGGATCATAAATACATACAGAGAGAGAAAGAGTTGGGATTATAAGAAAAACAATCTTGTCACTAACATCAGTCAATTAAAAACTGAGGACAATCAAACAACAGTTTTGGGGGCTACTGTCTGGCATCTATTACAAATGCCACTGCTCTAGAATTTGGCTACTGCTCTTACTGTATCTTTGCATCTGTCATTACCTAGTCACCTATTATTATTACTCTTATGCTTTGAATTTAGACTTGCATGCATTACTTCATGCATGTCCTCTTGCCAAAAACCTAATGGATTGCAAATGGATGTGCAAAACATGAAACAGTGGTGCACTTTTTGATTGAACTCTGAATACATTCTACAAATACACAATACAGCTTATGGCATCAGATATCTGTTAAAACAAAATGAGTCACAGAAGCATGCTCATGTCAAGCGAAGAAAATCTCATGTTAAAAAAAAATGTACATAGCATTACTGACTCACATACAAATAATGTGAGTTTGCTGCAATGTACTGATCCCATCTATGCTGTCCCATCTGGCTGGCTGGCTCTCCATGACACAAAACACAACAGTGGGTTTTCTTAGAGATTACAAATGTGATTAATGTCAAACTTTGCAAACTAGGCTACACCTACGCCCATGCATGTAGATTTATGCCACTTTCAGTGAGAGGGACTTTATTTCAAGCTCAAATGAAAGTGATACTCATCTTCCTCAGTAAGTTCTTACATAATCTAGTTCAAAATAAGAGATGGCAAAGACTGACATCTGGTTTACAGAAACACATAACTATGTTTTGTGCGTAACTGTAACTGCAAGCAAACTTGTCCTGCAACATAGCACTGTGGAGCTCACCTGTATGTTTGCGGATATGGATGACCAGAAGGTTCTTCCTGGCGTAGCTGGCTTCACACAAACTACACTTGTATGGACGGTCACCTGTGTGTCGACGAGTGTGAACCACCAGGTGAGTCTGGTGGGAGAACCTGGCATCGCAGTACTCGCAAACATACGGTTTCTCACCTGCACACCCCAAAATGAGCGGATACATGATTGGTATTATATATACATTAAATAACATCATTGTGTACAAATTACAATCAAACTGAACCTAGTTTTTTAGCACACTAGTTCAGTCATGAGACTGTGATAGACCTTTCTTTCTGTTCCAACCTCTGTGCCAAATCAGGGGCATTGCATCCATGCGCACTGTCATGCCAAAGGCATTGCATCTGTGCCCATTGTCATGAAATACCATGTCAGAGGCATTTCATCCATGCTCATTGTCCTAACACTCCCACGCCAGAGGCATTGCATCCATGCCCCTTGTCCTAACACTCCCATGTCAGAGGCACTGCATCCATGCCCCGTGTCCTAACACTCCCATGTCAGAGGCACTGCATCCATGCCCCGTGTCCTAACACTCCCATGTCAGAGGCACTGCATCCATGCCCCGTGTCCTAACACTCCCATGTCAGAGGCACTGCATCCATGCCCCGTGTCCTAACACTCCCATGTCAGAGGCACTGCATCCATGCCCCGTGTCCTAACACTCCCATGTCAGAGGCACTGCATCCATGCCCCTTGTCCTAACACTCCCATGTCAGAGGCACTGCATCCATGCCCCTTGTCCTAACACTCCCATGTCAGAGGCACTGCATCCATGTCCCTTGTCCTAACACTCCCATGTCAGAGGCACTGCATCCATGCCCTTTGTCCTAACAGTCCCATGTCAGAGGCACTGCATCCATGCCCATTGTCCTAACAGTCCCATGTCAGAGGCACTGCATCCATGCCCCTTGTCCTAACACTCCCATGTCAGAGGCACTGCATCCATGCCCCTTGTCCTAACACTCCCATGTCAGAGGCATTGCCCCTTGTCCTAACAGTCCCATGTCAGAGGCACTGCATCCATGCCCCTTGTCCTAACAGTCCCATGTCAGAGGCACTGCATCCATGCCCCTTGTCCTAACACTCCCATGTCAGAGGCATTGCCCCTTGTCCTAACAGTCCCATGTCAGAGGCACTGCATCCATGCCCCTTGTCCTAACAGTCCCATGTCAGAGGCACTGCATCCATGCCCCTTGTCCTAACAGTCCCATGTCAGAGGCATTGCATCCATGCCCCTTGTCCTAACACTCTCATGCCCAGCCACATCCAATGGGCAATGTCAGCCATTAGATTCTGAAAACATCAGTTCTGCGACAAATTCAACACACACAGTGACACACAAACAAACTGCTAAAAGCACTCAAATACAGTTTTGCACATGTCACTCTTCTCAGGATTGACCAGTGCCACTCCTTAACTGACAGGCTTCTGTCTACTGACAGAAAAATCTAATGTCTGAAGGCAGATTTCACCATTTCCTGCTGCAAAAAGGTCCACAAAAATTAGCTCAGATCACTGGTACAATGGTAAGCTACATTCCAAAAGGGAGGCCCCACTATTGCAGAGTCACTTCAGCCTTGTGTAGTGGTGCCTCTTTTGGTTCCATGTGCACAGGACACTACCTTTTAGACCTGCTATTGACAACAATGTCAGCTAAGGCACTGCACCACACTGAGCCACAGCTGAAGGGACTCTTGACTGTCTCAGACACATCTGCACAGCCGATGAACATGAAGCTCAGCCCTGTGGTCATGCTAAACAGAAGTTTTCATAACCCAAACCTTGCATAATTTTGCTTACAAGTTAAATATTTTGCTTACAAGTTAAACAATGTCTGAGAAAAGACCATGTTGCGAGTTTGGGCCTGCCAAAAATGTGTCAGTTAATTTGAACTGAAACAGATAAACCATTAAGTGGGTTAACAATGACACACCAAAAGGTTCAGGAGTCAGTGTTTTTACCTGTGTGTTTCCTCTTGTGGAACTTGAGGGTGTTGAGGTGAGAGAAAGCAGCATCACAGATAGGACAGACATAGGGGCGTTCCTTGGTGTGTGTTCTCCAGTGTTCCAGCAAGCGGTAGCGGATGGCAAATGTAGCACCACATTCATCACACCGGTGCGGCCTTTCCCCAGAATGCGTTTTCTGGTGTCTGGACAGGTGACCTTTCTGTGCAAACGTTGCCTGGCACACATCACAGGAATATGGGCGCTCCCCTGTATGGATTCTCATGTGGACGTTGAAATCCTTACGATAAGCAAACACCTGAAACACATGTCAAGAGAGCACACTGTCAATCAATTTTTATTCTAAATGCATGAGTAAACACCAGGCTCCCCCCCCCCCCCAAATCAATGAACAATTTAACAAAAACAACTACAAAACTAACACTGACACTAGAAGAGGAAGGTCCATGTGAGTACACTTATCAATTCCATAATTCAATTAAAAAAATAAAATAAAAATAATCATCCCACAAGGGGCAATTTTGTTCATTCAATGATACATTTGTGCTACTGGTCTTTTTTTTCTTTTTTTTAAATCAAAATTGTTTCTTTTGACTAATTTGTACTCTCTATACTACAGTGCTATCAATAATCCACAATAAAGCTCAATAAAACAAGCAAACAGTTGGAGACTATCACTGTCATACAAGAATGGAGAAAGAAAAAAAAGAGGCAGATTATTATTGACCTGATGTGTGGTAAACATACGACATGAGGTCACACAACTGGCCAATCAGGAAGCTAGTCTGCCCATTTGCTGTGAGTTTTGAGAATTTTCCACTATTACTATATGATCAGGCATGGGAATTGCTTAAAAAGACAAAATCTGAAATCTAGGGGGGTCTGGAGACTGGGGGGGTCTTCTTCTGTAAAGTGACCTCCTTCGTCACACTGTAGGAGTTTGGGGTTGTGCAGCAGTCAATTTTGTTTGTTTGTTAAATGCACACATACAAACAGTTTCAAGCATCCAACTGGCTTTTCATGTCTCCGACTAGACTAGTCTCCCATTTATTGGCACAGCTGCAGTCATCAACCTTTTTGCCACGGTTGACGGCTTGAGTGAGAGACATGGTGAACCTTTCACTTTTAAAACTTTTGGAACATGAACTTTTTCTTTGCCAAAACATGGCGCATAAGCATGTAGTAATGATTGTGTTCAGTGCCAGTGCCAGTTCAGGCAGGCGCCTTGCAAGAGTAACAGCCAGCGGCTGTCTTCACAATTAAGCGACTAATATGGGTGATAGCCACGTGTGAACGCACTCTGAATGTTTTGTGGGTCCTCAGAGCAGAACTAAAACTGGTGCTTCCTCCAATTTCTTTTCCCTGTGGACAATTTTTCTCCAATGGAAAGTCAGTTTCACTGCCCTGGAAATTTGCATTTTTGTGGACAATTCCCTTGCCTAATAATATATCTGTTATAATGCATTCTTTAAGAATTCATTCTGAATATATGTTGAGAATGGATGGTGAATGTGCACTGATAAGACACAACTTTACCTTGTTGCAGTGTTCGCAGGTGTGAGCTTTCTTGCCATAGTGTGTTCGCATGTGAGCTGTGCAGGAGTCTGGGCTCTGAAACACAGTGTTGCAGATGGTGCACTCTGTGGGGTTGTTCTGGGTGTGTTTCTTAGCATGCCGCCTCAACGACTCGTTTGTGGTGAACACGGAGGGGCACTCGTCACACTTGTACACATCGCCCCCCGTGTGCTTCTTCACATGGTTGATGAGCTCTTCGGTCGTATCAAACTCCGCCCTGCACTCCTCACACTTGGTCGCTCCATTCTCCTCAATCTTCTTCTTGACCTTTAGAAAGTCTGGCAGCAGGATGGGCAGTATCTTGCCATATGGTTTTCCCCCTGGCTTGACCTTGCTGTAGGCCACATCCTTCTCACCACAGTCAGTGTCCATAGGCACCTGAACACTGGCCGGAAGTAATTCTGCAAGTGCAACAAAAGGCATCAGTCATCTACCTCTACATGCATTCCCATAGGTGGGGTCTGGGGCTATTTGATGTCTGTCACCTATTCACAACTTTCCTAGCCACTCTTTCACTAATATAGTAATAACAAGAGGCTGACATAATGGTTACTAAAATTAGAAAACATGGGCACAATTTTCAGTTTTGAAAATGGCAAAAGGTTTGCAAAATAAATGGTATAGATCTGCGAAGGGTTGAGGGCCAAGTCCATGGCTGTAGTTACAATCAGAGAAAACTAAACCACTCTTTGACCACAGGCCATTGCTTCAGAAGGAACACTCATGTGGACCCCCTATCAACTCCACAAGATGCAAGACAATGCTGAAGAGAGGCACATGAACCCAGTATATCATATGTGGCTTCAAATGAAATAACATTGTAAACTACTGTAGTCCTTTGTTTTTTTTAAGCCTCTTAGTCTTACATTAAGTTACAAGTTCAAACTGCAAACTGTCCACAACATGGTCCACAACTGACAAAAGCAGCAGCAGTACACACCCTGATGTGAAGGTAGGTCGGAGGTCTGGACAGATGCTGAGGCAGTGGGTGCATGGGGAGCTGTGATGATGACCACGTTGGCCGGCTGCAGCAGACTCTCCACCATGCACACGTGGATGTTGAACTCCACCAGGCTGGGCCAGCTCTTGAAGCACACACTGCACATGAAGCTGCTTTCACCTTCCTTCTGTATGGCATGACGGTATTCTGCAGGATTCCCTTGGCTAATCTGAAGAAAACAGGACAAAATAGCATGAACATGATTTCAGACTTAATTCATAATCATACTGTATAAAAAAAACAAAAAACAGTTTAAATACTGGGAAATGAGTTGTGAAGTCCCCATGTTCAGGGTAGTGCCACCTTGCTATTTTCTTCTTCATTTCCTGCTGGTAATTATGGGGCTCATGAAGCATAATTTGTCCTGTGCCCAGTCACATCTGATGGCTGTGGTCAGTCCCCAGTCAGTGACCAATGAACAAAATTTAAAAGATCTATGTTGCTGGAGATTTTACCTTGCTAAGATAGGTCTGCAATATCCGAATTTGGTTGGTTAAATTATAAATGCCAGTTAATGCAGCATTCACAGATCAGCTGGAACAGGCTGTAGGTTGAGAAGACTGGCTTGGCTCATCCCATTACCCCCCTCCCCCACTGGGAAACTAGCATTAGTCGTAGTAGCAGGGAAGTGATGGGAGGTTGGTGTGTGTGTGTGTGTGGTGGGGGAGGGGGGGGGGGTGTCCAGCATCCTTCTTCCTCTGTATAGTGTCCAACTTCAGGAAGTTCAATAATTTGAACTTTCAGTTTGATTTTGAAGTCTGAAGTCTGACTCAGAAGTTTTTTTGTTGTGGCTGTTATTGTTGCATGTGTGTGTGTGTGTGTGTGTGTGTGTGTGTGTGTGTGTGTGTGTGTGTGTGTGTGTTTCTCTCTTTCTAATCCTAGCCTACAGTGATGGACACATTAACTGATTCAGTCAAATAAGACGTTTCTTTTCTATTTGAAGACTGAGTCAGTCTTCTAGCAGATGAGTCAAGCCAGTTGTCACTGCTGACAGTGACAATTATTTGAATTGGTGTGTGAAACCCAATGCCAAGATGAAAAGAAAAGACAAAAAACAACAACAACAAAACTACCACCCCCTATTGTATCAACAGTTAACTAGTTTTCACTATTTTCCTTTTCAGGTCCCCAGGGCAATACCCTGACCAGCATAGCCCTAGTCATCATCATTTTCTTCTTCCTATAGTATAAGTGACCACCATCAAAATACTGACCATTACATTCTGCCACTTTGAAGGGTTGCAAAAAACGAAAGAAAAAAGGTTGTTGGTATATTTGTCAGGGGCAGACTCTTGAGTGATGGGAGAGCCTGACTCCCAGGGTAGGTCTTGGAGTGTCAGTGTCAGAGGGAGGGGTAGGTCCTGCTCAGGGGGCAGAGACAAGTTGTTCCAGTCCCTGGTGGTCCCAGGGAAAAAGCTGTAGCGCGTGCACGCGCGCATGTATGATACTGATCAGTGTCATGCACATTCAAATTCACTGCAGTGTGTGTGTGTGTGTGTGTGTGTGTGTGTGTGTGTGTGTGTGTGTGTGTGTGTGTGTTTCCATGTATATATGTGGAGAAAAGCCCTTCTATTAAAGTACATCAGGTTACCGATCCCCTTTTTTTAAATCTATGTTCAACTTTAGTCAGACTGTTGGCGAAATGGTCTTTGTAAGTTTTGAAGTTGAAAAGATGAGAATGTTTTTAGTTCAGTCAATAGTTTGTTGGTACTGGGTCTTAGTGCGGTCGTGGGGTGCAGTAAACTCCTTTCCGTTGTGAAACCACTGACCAAAGTATGGTTCCAATTAGCGCCGGTCAGTTGGCTGAGCTGTAGACAACAAGCCTCCCTGTTCATGCACGGCATGGAAGAGCTGCCTTCCCTCTTCTGTTACAAATTCTTCTTTTATTCCAAATTCTGATGCCATATTTTTTAAGGTATAAAAGACCCTCCATTTTAATCCCTGCACCACTCGCCCTCACAGAAATTTAAAGGACGTGTACCCTCTCAGTAGTCGCTTTGCCAAGTCTCCAGTTCAGTCTCCAAGTTCGTCTCCATGTAAGTCAGTCTCTAAGTCTCCAAGTTTTTCATTTGTGCAACTAGAGTTTTGATTTAGACCCAACTTAATCCACATTCAACAGGTTGGTTTGTCTATCTTTTACCTTCCTAGTTTTTGGACTAATGTTTTATTGTTGAAGTTTTGTTTGTTTGTTTGATCTTGCCGTAAGATCTGGCGTCGCTGATGTTTCATTATTTTTCACGTTCACTTAAATGATTAAGTACAGGGGCCAGCTTCGTGGTAGCCACAAGTTGTTTCAAATATATATATGGGTTATAACACTTTTTTTCATTTCATGATTGATGTGTTGAATCTTAAAATGTGTTTCACTACAGATGTTCTGACTGAGAGGTCAGGTTTGTTATCTGAGCCTGGCTGCATTTTTTCCTAATGGAGTTCCTTTATTTTACTGGTTAGAAAAGGCTTGTTCCACGTATCTGTGATTAACGGGTAGACTTTTCTATTTAATATTATGTGAAAAGGCCAGCTCTGCGATAGTCCACGATTAGCTTTGGTTTGACTTTTCCATAAATAATTCTCTTGTGTATTCCATCTTCCACTATCCACAGACTTGGAAGATACCTTAAGGTTTTCTTCCATAAATTCAGTGTAAGACCATAGTGAGAAATTATAAAGTGAGGGACATTTTTGATGATACACCGGTTGTGACTGTCTTTTCACAGGTTTGTAGCTCAGACTTTTGTAACCCGCACGGATGATTTTGTGTTGACTTAATTGTTATGTTAAATTCTCAGGGAATGAGACAACCAGATAAAGTTTACCTAGCTAAACTGGCTTTTCGAACCTTTGTGCCTTCTAACCCCTTCTTTTGTCTGCTTATGACTTATGTTTTTGATTCAATAATATGTGGAACTTTCATTCTCCACTTGAATTTGTGTTGAAAGAGAGGTGGGAGTTGAGCGAGAAAAAATAGAACGATTCTGTGAGTGAGTGAGTGTGTGGATGTGTGTGTGTGTGCTGGATCACTTCCTGATAGTCACGAGATGCCACGTGCAAATAATTAACGCAGACATGTTTATAACCTAACCTGCTAGCGTTCGCTTGATGACATTTGATCCCTTCACGTGCTAGAGACGTTACATAATATATATAATACTTTATGTAAATTGTTTTTGATAGGACTGTGCTCTACATCAGTACATCTACATGTGTAGAGAAAATCAGAATATCATATTTAGGTTAATATGTATTATGTGAGCACTCAGGGAGTTGATGAGCAAGCGATAAATGTACAATATTATTATTATTACTATTAGTTTTTCCTAGATCTACCCTACTTTAGTTAACAATTTCACTCTCTCTAAAAAAAAGAAACAGAACTAAGCTCCTGTGGAAAGATGCTCTTCAGCTGCAGATAATTAGGTAATGTTCCAGACTGGGTTGGGGGGGAGGGGTGGGGGCTGTTTTTAACCTTTGCCATATGCAATGAATGAAAATTCACCCATAAATTCATTAAAAAAAAATTAACTCAATAAATATTTCAGTTACAAAAAGGAAATTTGATGACTTTGGCAACTCCCCCCCCCCCCCCCCCTTGTGCTTGCTGAAGATTGTGTACATTTGTGAAATATAAAAACTTTAAATAATAATATAAAAAACATACAGATTTGATGTGCCATATGTCCAGGTTCAAAATTCACCCATGTTTTCAAAGAAGAACCCTGCAGGGCATACATAGCAGGTGAATTTTCACCGATACCAGTGGTGGCTGAATTTGAGAACTGACAAGTCAGGATGGTCTGCACAGATGGCAGCCAGGGTGTAAACAATGGTGAGAAACCGGACCCCCTACTACCACTCCGGCAGCCAGCAACTCTTCTTGATAGTTGATAACAGTTAACACACAGACACATGTACACGCACAAATTTGACACACTCTCTCTTTTCCTCTGTGTCTGTCTGTCTCTCTCTTATTCTGTGGATAATCCACGATGATTTGCACAAAATGCGACATTAAATCCTTTGCTGTAGGTGGCGGGTGAAATTTCATTCAAAAATTTGTAACTCATTAAATATTTCACTTATGAAAAGAAAATTTCATGACTTTGTCTACTTCTTCCCCCCCCCCCCCCCCCCCCTTTGTGCTTGCAAACGATTATGTACGCTTGTCAAAAACTAAAATTTATAATAATAAAAAACGTACATCACTATGTACATGTATTTATTTAATGTTATTTTTATTATACATCCTGTGTGAAAAATCACCCATGTTTTATAAAAATAAAAAAACCTGCAGAGCATATGAAGTGGGTCAATTTTCACCCATACCAGTGGTAGCTGAATTTGAGAACCAACATGTTGGCAGATGGCAGCAAGGGCCAGAAACAATGACAAGAAACTGAACCTGCTAAAACCACTGAATTTAATCCAGAACCTCAGGTAGCCAGCAACTCTTCTTGACAGTTGATAACACACAGACATACAAACACACTCTGTGTGTGTATGTATGTGTGTGTCTCTTTCTCTCCTATTCTGTGGATGATCCACGATGACTTGTACACAATGCGATACTACACTGAAAGTGAAACAGCTTTACATAATTACAAGGTGCTGGTTGTCTTTTACAAAAGTGCAAAGCGTTTTCTTTGACTCTGAGTACTGTTATTATGGAATTCTTTTTGCCAATCTGGAGCTGTGGTGTATGCAAACCCAGTAATCATTAAAGAATTTGATTTTGAAAAGTGTTCTTTGTTCTTAAATCAGTTAAAAATCTAGTAAGTTCATATTTTCATTTTCACCAAGCTGATGCACATATTCTCTCTGCTATTTCATAGTTATGCTACATTGTGGCTTGGTCACCATAACAAATTAGCGCAGACAGAGAGAAAGAGAGAGAGAGAAGGTGTGAACAAATCCGGCAACTTGCTGAATGATAATTTACATATCCAACCAACCAGTTGAAGAAAAATGTATTCAGCCCAGTGAACTGTTTGAGTGAGGTACTGCATTACAGTTTTACACAGCTGTGCCACAAATTGGATGAAAGAGGAAACCCCTATCATGGGTGAATTTTCACCCATGATGTATGCCAAAGAAGTCTGCTATGTGAAACTCATGGGTGAATTTTCACCCACAAAGTACGCTGTGAAAGTTTCACTATGACAGTCATGGGTGAATTTTCACCCAAAATGTACACCATGAAACTGTTATTATGTTCAAGTCATGGGTGAATTTTTACCCAGTGCATACATGGTGTAAGTGATCCTCTTATAAAGGGTAAATTTTCACCCACAATGTACGGGAGGAAAGTTTTATAGCGACATACGTTGAAGGTTAAAATAATGTGTAGTCTGTTAAAATAAACAGTGAACAGAACGAAGGCAACTAAACAAGAAAAAACGCAGGAATAAAACATAAAATTAAAAATGGCATAACAAGCAAAAACATAACAGAATGGGGGATGGGGGTGGGGGTGGGGGTGGGGGGGAGTATCATATATACTCATTACTATCAATGAAATTGTTAATTTTCTAGTGACAGTTTGAAGACACCAAGTCAACTGACTCATCTTTTACTACTACTGGTACTACTGTAATACTAACAGTACATGCTGGGTTTTGTTTCAATAATGATAATCCATCGGCATCGCACTGTCCGACATGGACAGCATGATCATAAATTAATAATTACTGTGCAGTAACATTTGCAAGAGTCATGGGCTTTTGTTGAAAGCTTAAAAAAATACTATATTTTTGTGTGTGTCCAGCGTAAATAAAAACAAGAATAAAAGCACGTTGTGTTCAAAATTTTCGGTTTTCTTGAAACCTTTCCTTCTCACAATCTGTCAATGAACTTAAAAGTGATAAAGAAGAATGCTGAGCTAAATAAAAATTTAGCGCGTGCAAGGTATGGTGTGTCCATGCTGTCGCCATACTCTGCTACTACGTCTACTTCGCCTGAACACCATGAACATCCGGCCATCACTGCAGTGACAGTCAAGTTCTACGCTCGTACTCGTAGTCGCACAGAATCAAATCTTGCGTCTGCGTGGGAACTTCAAAAATAATTTCTGTTCAACGCTCACATTGCGACTAATTCCACATCGATTCACGCCTTGCATCTTGTCAAATCTTTGGTTTATTCTGATGTGTACGCGTAAAATTTGTACCTTATATATCTCAGTAACCGGTGTAAATTAATAGAGCTACCCGAGGCAGCAGCGACTGCTGCAGGAAGCAGAATTATGCCGAACAGAAATGAGGCCAACTAGAGACCGTGGGTGCCCCGACAGTGCAGTGGATTATTCAACCTCAACTCTTGTTCAGCATGAATAACGTACTTACCATATTGTTTCCTACGGTTGAATTAAGCGCGGTCACATCTATCGTAGTAACTGCGTGCGTTTGATCCTCCATCGTGTGAAAAAAACGTTCCTTTTTTGTAAAAGTTTTATTGTCGTTTGCGTTCGTTTAGAACGGAAGTGAAAACGAGGCGTGTGCATAGAGTTGTTCCCCCTTAAGCTGGAAAAAGCATATTTAGCACTTTCGTTTTCACTGAATGATGCCGT